>QEPC01005594.1:5406511-5446301 GCA_003113815.1 Sphenodon punctatus | reverse complement strand
GGCCGCTGGTGCTGGGGGGTGGGCTCGCCTCAGTCTTTTTTTAAACAAAAATCCAGGCTGGGCAGGGTGGGTGGGGGGTGTCCCCCCTTCCACCCACGCAGCCTGGGAGGGGGAGGGGGAAGGAATTAATTGATTTCAATGGGGACACAGCGCCCCATTGAAATCAATGAAATAAATCCGGTACCGGCATACCGGATTTGATCCGGGAATCCGGTTTTTAGAGAACCGGTAACCGGTAAATCTGGTAGCCGGTAATGGGCCCGGGGTCCCACCTCTAGAAAGCATTATGCACTGCAGGTTTTTGACCAGAGGAAAAAGATCAGGAAAATATTAAAAGATGAGAGAAAACTAAACTAGTTCTAGAATGAGAAGATTTTGTGCATGCTCTGATGCTGAAAGCCCCACTAAAATGTGTGATCCTCTGAG
The DNA here is from genome assembly GCA_003113815.1 of Sphenodon punctatus. Classification (NCBI taxonomy): domain Eukaryota; kingdom Metazoa; phylum Chordata; class Lepidosauria; order Sphenodontia; family Sphenodontidae; genus Sphenodon; species Sphenodon punctatus. The sequence goes on along the minus strand of QEPC01005594.1, from coordinate 5,445,875 downwards.
GGAAAAGTGCTAGCAATGGCAGTTAGGATGGTTGAGTCCTATTCACTTCAATGGGATTTGCATCCACACAAACTGCTGGGACTTTCCCATGAAGGACTGAGCTGAAAGTAGTTGGATCATTCTGCTAATAGATTAATACAGAAAAAACATTGTTAAGAAAAAGTAGTTTTGAAAGTAGTCACAGGCTGTTCCCAAGAAGTAAATTGTCACTTACTATTTAACATTACTTGCACAATGCACTGTTTTGTACAAGCAACATCACTTCCCAGTAGCACTTTCAGTGACACACCCACACACAAAAGCCATGTTTAGATTGTAAGCTCTCGGGCAGGGACCGTGTCTATCTTATTCTCTGTAAAGCGCCAGATACATCGCTGGCGCTATATAAAAGCTTATAATAATAATAATAATAATAATAATATAATTAATTAATAATGTTTATTCAAAGAAAAACATCCTTAAACTGTTAACCTTTTTCTGGTTCTGTTCATCTGTATTACTCTGCACCCAATTTAACATGTGATACTGTAACTCTGCTATCTTGGGATTGGTTTCATTCTTTTTCTGCTGGGCAAACTGCACAATCTCCAACTGCCTCCAAATGCTATCCAAACAGGAGCTTAAGATGCTTTTATAAATATCTTTTGCTTTGGACAAATATCCTGTTAAAATAAAATTAAAAGTAATTACATATATGTGACCTTTCATAATACTTTCAGTGGCAAAAAAGCACATTTAATTTAAAGTAATTTGAACACAGTTTATTTTTTCATTTGAAATATTCTCCCATAATGTATAATCTCATAATGAGAGCACTCAGCACTACAGCCCTTTAAAAACTGTTACAGCGCCTGAAATATCTGCTAGCTGATTCCAGATCTACTACTTATACACTTGAATGTTGTGTTCTGTTTTTTTAATGGGCCAGTCTAGAAAGTTCCAGCTAATACAAGAAGTCAAGCTTTCAAAATTTCTTTTTTTTTTTTTTTTTAATGAACTTGCAATACCAAAAAAATGTGACTTATTTGGCCTTCTGTAGGCTGACTTATAATGTATCTGTAAATCAACAGTGACCCTGAGCAGATTAGAATATAATGTGAAAGTTACAAAGAATTATATAAAGATATTAATTTGAATTTTATGCTGAATGCTCTGACAGCCTGATAATTCGCCAGGAACAAGTTGTTATGTGCTTGGCTCACTTTTCAGAGTTTGTGTGCAGTTTACTTTTGAGTATTTTCAACCCCTCATTAATATCTTTTTAAAACATTGTTTTTAGAAACAGTTCTGCAATCTGCTTATATATTGTATTTTTTGTATTTCTTTTCTCCATCGTCTATTAGTAGGGACAACTGAAGGAGCCAACGTCTAAAATTTTAAGAATTCATGTTTACCTGCTCTTTAGTCTCTACCTGAAGTCATATTCAACTCTTCCTGGTAGGGACTAATTGTTCGGTATATTATGATAAATTTACCTGGGAAATTAAAATAGGTTGTTATGGAAATGAAGAGCTAAACTTAGTTCTTAGCTCCAAGTCCCATAAAAATAAATGGGATTAGTAGGAGTGCTGATCTACTTGTTGATAGGGGTTGTAGCCACACGAGACTCTGTGGGAAAGCTACCATTCCTTGGCTGCCAGATGTTCCCCCTGCCCTGGGGTGGGGTGAGCAGCTGGCTGCTACGCGATGCGTCCTCAGAAAAAGTCCCACAGAGGATCACACTGTGGCTGCACCCATCAACAAAATAAAAATTTACAAACTATAATTGAGGGGGCCTACAGAATTTCATAGCATGCAACATTTCTCCCATTGGCATTGTGGGCATGGCATATTGTATTTTGGTGACAGTGAAGATATAATACTAATTTATTTTTTAAAGCTCACCCAATGCTGTGCCCAAATTGCACGTTAATAGGAGATCTCGAACTGTTATCAGCAGATGCAGTAGTGCAGCATTTCTGAACAACATCATCTCATTTTCATTTTTTTTACCTATACAAAAGAAAAAACTTTAATACCTGAATACCTTGCATAGAAACTTCAGAACCTATGTTTGTTATACTCCATCCTTTAAGCTAATAATTTTGTACAAAAATCAATTGATTAAGTAGGCCAAAATGCAAATAAAGTTTCATTCAGAATGTCAAGGTCCTTGTATTTAAAAAATACAAGGAACTGTGGGTGAAAACAGACATGATGCTAACCATCCTTTAACAACCTTGGTGGTCATTTATGCATGTTGCAGGGGTGTATTGGTGCCCTATGCAGCCCTGCAACATGCATAAATGACCACCAAGGGTGGTTAAAGGGTGGTTAGCGTCATGTCTGTTTTCACCCTGTGAGACTCTGTCATGTGGTATTCTATTGGGGTTCTTTTTAGAATAAATGCATTTATTGCTAGCCAAAGGCTGTTGCAAAAAATACAAGTAAAAAGCAAAGAAACATCATAAATATTTTAAGTATTTTAAACAAAAAAAATTAAACAAACTTTTAAAAACATACCAAAAATACAGAAGAAAAATAAAAACCCCAGATTAATTCCAGGACATTAAAAAGCCCAGAGCACAGTCATAAAGACGTTTCTCATCCAAACTGAATGCAGAACCTATGGAATGCAAAAAGGCAACTCTATTCTAAATGGCTCTAGTCAAATATTTAGCAACAAGCTCTGTTATATTATTATCTTTATCTTCAAGTACTATTGTCAGAAAGGCATCATCCGACCGTCCTGGGAATTTTTTAAACACAGAGGAAAGAATAATGTCTTGACAAGCTGTTTGAAGATTACAGTATAATAAAACATTGGATACAGTCTCAACGTCCTTGGAGCCACAAGGGCAAAGATGCTCCATAAATGGGGTAGAGGTATAGTGTCCCTCTAGGACAACCGAGGGGCGGGCATTTACATGAGCCCCAAAGAAAAAATTCCTATATTTCAAAACTGATAAAGTTTGCAAGTACAGTAGGGGAAATAACTTAAAATTATTATGGGGTAATAGTAAGGAAAAGCAATAGCGTTTCTCGCTCTCGCTACATCTGACTGTCGGTCGATATCCATTAAAAATTGATGAAGTTTTACCTTAGCCTGCAAAAACCCCCCAGTCTGCAAAAAAAGGGATTGTGAATCCTAAGCTATTTAGCTTTTGTTGAACCAAGTGAAACCACCAACAAGGTCTGGTGTCACCAAAAATCAGGGAAATCAAACCGGGCAGATTTTTAAATGACAGATGCATTGAATAATTAAAAATAATAATCCACAAACGGGTAGTGATAGTAAAAAGCCTACACTCTAAGCATAGCACAGCATTTGGGACACAAGTAGGTGCAAAAAGAAGAGTTCTAAGAAATATAGATTGAACAATCTCCATTTTATTGGGTTGGGAGGGCTGTGTTTGGGATAGCGGCGTGTACCAGGGACCCATGTCATTTTTAATTTTTGTTATTTAAATATGTCATTTTCGTTTTTGCTTTCATTGTCGATTTCCATTGATTTGAATAGAAAACACATTTTCCACTATAACATTTTTGTTTTTTATTATATTTGGATGAAACCTGGGGGGTGGGGGGCATTATACCTAACATGGAAGGCGTTAACTGTACCAAATTCCAGAATGATTGGATAAGTGAATCAGATTTTATAAGCAGGTGAATTATGCAATTTTGCAAAAATCTGCATATATGTTCCTGGCTGTACCCTCTTTGTCTCCCATCTACTGTGAATGAAACTTGGCAAGTTTATACCCCTCCCCATGTTTCATACCTATGCCAACTTTCAGAAGGATTAGATAAAGGGTCCTGGTGGTATACGCAATTACGTATAAATGTATGTCTGACTGTAACATCTTTGTAGTCCAACCAGTGTACATGAAATTTGGCAGGGCTGTATCACACACTTTCAGGATCATCTCTGCCACATATCAGAAAGATGTGATAAAGGGTTCCAATTTTATATGCCTGCACAGCATATGCAGAGAATGAGCCTATGCCTGGGATTCTCTTACGTGTCACTGTGGTATAAGATCGGTTTGTGATGCCAGTTGGCCAGCAGAAATGTCAACCAAATATCCTAATTCTGTGTTTTGACCATCACAACTTCTCTCCCCCACTTTTTACTGGGAAGTTGGAAGCATCTGTTTAGGAACGAGTCAATAGAGATTCTCTTATGTCCTCTGTCACAGTGCTACAGGATGTGATTGTGATGATAATTGGCCAGTCTGGATGTGTAAACTATGTTTCCTGATTTCTGGGATGCTATCCCCAAAGTCCCAGTTATGTCCCTTCTAGGTCCACCCCAGGACCGCCCCCATGTCCACCTTGAAGCCACCACCGATTGGTCACGTAAAGCTAGACGCATGCAGTAATTGGCCAGTGAATGTTTCTGTCAGTTTGTTGGGTTGCTCCCCATCCTCCCTCCTACATCCTCCCTCCCCCTGCCATGCCAGGTGCCTGCCTCTGACTGGCACTGCATGTGCTGCTATTTATCTGAATAATGGTCTTCAAGGGGACAACTTCAATTGCTTATGAAATTGGGTCACTTTATCAAATTGTCCTGTAGTTTGGCAGAAATAACAGGGAAGGTGTGGGATAAATTTCTGCCAAATTTCTTGTAAACAGGATGGAATATAAAAATGTTACAGCTGAAAATGTATTTTCAAGCTTATAACATCAGGACCCTTTATCCAATCTTTCTAAAACTTGGCAGGAGTGTTAAACTTGTGGAGGGACATAGTATTCCCAGGTCTCATGCAAGTTGGATGAAAGATAAAAAAGTTGTAGCCAGGAATTTGTATGGAATTTTTAATAAAATCACAACATTCAATTGCTTTTAAAATCGGTCCCCTGTATCAGATCTTTTTGAAGGTTGGTAGACATAGTTCCCTCAGTTGGGGGTACAATGAGAATTGAATAAGAAACAAAAATGTTATAGCTGGAAATACATATTTCAGTTTTTCCCCATTATTTCAAAAACAAAAAATTGTTTTTGTTTTCATTATTATTATTTGTTGCTTTTGTTGTTAAAATAACAAAAAATAAAATCAAAATGTTTGCTTTTGGTATCATAAATGAAAATGAAATGCACACTCCTAGTTTGGGGGCTGTTTTGTTTGCCCCAATCCCTGCCTTGCTAGAGGAATTACTGACACCTGGCTCCCTGTTTCTCTACAGGCATTTGCTGAAGCGGCAGCCTGTGTAGGCCGTAGTGGCCGTGGCCAGAGATCTCTGCTTTATTAATCGAACTGTGTGAGGACTGCATGGATTTGGTGGACTTTGAGGACTGCGTGAGGACTGTACCCCAGAAGGGACACTCTTTTCCCTTGGATTACATCAATTCCTGAGGTCGGGAGACAGCCTATAGGTGCTTGGGGGGAGGGCCGGTGTGAACACCAACTGAGTGGCCCCTTTGAAATCTACAGGGGGCTGCGGTGCTGCTGCTGTGACCTGCTGAGGAGTGCTTTGTCTGGAAGGAGGCTTCCCTCGAGGACTCTGTGAAGACTGTAAGGGGCTCTGTACCCCAGAAGCGACTCTCTCCCCTTGGACTCCTTTAATCCTTGAGGCTGGGAGTCAGCCCACAGTATATCGAAGGTCAGCTTTAATTGGGGAATTATGGGAGTCAAAGTAAAAATATCAGGTACGAAGATAGCTCCTGCTATAGCCCTACCCTCTAAGCAGCGCACATTAGACGACTTCCTCACTAAGTCTCGTATTTTCCAGAATCTTGTGGGGGGACATACTCCCCCAAATCTCCACTCAAAATTTCTTTGCATGTTTGGATCCTGATATGGATGGGACACCTGATTGTGATCTAGGAGCAAATTATGGTTCCCCTTCAGAGGAACTGGAGAACAGGAATCCTCGAGGTTTGGGGGCACAGTCCCTGTTAGTGGATTTGACAAGCGAACTCCTGAAAGTGTCCCTCCTGGGCGCAGAACACTGGGGCACGGTTGGAGGGGGGCTCAGCAGGGGGCGCGGCAATTTCTCATTCTCTGGTGCCATCCCATGCTCCCGCTGTTCCGATGGTGGACACGGGCAGTGCAGTCTGGGATGCGGTGGGCAGGGCTAGGGGTGGTGTAGGTGGATGTGGTGATGCGGCTCTGGCCCCGCCTCCTTGTGCAGAGCGTTGGGGCCGGTGCCAGGCTGGAGACGTACTCAGAGCGCCTGCGCAGGTGTTCTGAGCGTACATAAGGGCTAGGCAGCCCTTTTGGCACCGCCGGTGAACAGAGCTTGGTGTCTGTGGGACTGGCCCTTGGTGTGAATTGTGGAGCTTCTTGTGTGCTTTCCCTCATGGTTCTTGGATTGTGATCGTAAATGGTGTGATTGGTGAGAGTGTGGGTGATTGTGGATTGACTGGTGAGTGTATGTGCCTGTAGTGCTACTGTGTGATCTTCCCATTCCCCCTTTGCTTGGGCCCTTACCCCTGAGTAGTAGCCCTCTCCACCCCCCTTCTTCCCTGGGGTTCCCCTTCCCATGCATTCCCCACAACCAATTCCCCTTCCCTCATTGTGTGCCTGTGGGTGTGGTTGTAGCACATGTGATACAGGCCTGCACTGCCACCACTCCCAGTGATGATCTTTGGCTGGGCCTTGGCCCATACAGCCAATATAAGATCCTGAGGGATTATTAAGTGCAGCCCCCTCCTGGTTATTTGTGTGAGTGGACCCTTTTGCTCCCTGTTTGTTGTGGTGCCTTGCAGAAAGAATCCTTCAGGCCAAAGCCGATATCCCTATTGGCTCTCTGATGGGTAGTCCTATTGTGGGAGATTGTGATAGAGCTCCATTTACAGGGCCAACAGGATAACACAGCTATCCATTCTACCTATGGGTCCCATAAGTCTGGGGAGGAGAGTGCTGCTAATGTTTGTTCATGTAGGTTATTTGACTCCCTAGCTAACTCAGAAACCCATGTAATATTGGATGAAGATCCCTCTCTGATTGATTTTTTTTTAATGGTTTACCTGCAGAAGAAATGAAAAACATAATAAACAGACTAAGTGTTCTACAAGGGAAGCTACTTGAGGGCTTGCAACTGAGTGATGGGATTTACACCTCAGAAAATTGGGTGGCAATGAGGATGCTGGAACCTCACGAGCAGGGAGTGCTAATCACTCTAAAAGTAGTTACTGTTTGTGAGCCCCTCAAAGGGCCTTTATGTGAACATGGCCATTTTTACATGGACAGACGAAGGTGGGTGGGGGGATGGGTGTTTTTCTGTGGTGGGTGGAGGTGAGTGTGTGCCTGTTTACACAGACACACACCCACCTCCAACCACGGAGCCTCCTCCAGTTTTCCGGAGGGCTCTGTAGGTGGAGATGGGTGTGTGATGGGTGGAGGTGCATGTTGCATAGGAGTGCACACGCACCCCCACCCATCCCACTTGGTGTTTACACAGGTGAATGCTGAGCGCACACCCATCCTCCCCCACCGCTGACCATATACATGGACCCACCCACCCGAACACCAAGCGGTAGGGGGCGGGGAGCGTGCCCATGTGAAAACGGCCCATGTTATAACAACTAAGGCTGAAATGCACATTATACAGCAGTCTCAAACTCTTTTATCTGATAGAGACGAAATGCAAATTGAAGCTAGGTATGTGACAACACCTGTTATTCCCAGTCCTTGCTGCCTTAGTGCCAATAATGAATTATGTACTCAGATTCTTGCAGATACATGTGTTAACAAATGAGGTTTTGTGGCCCAGAGTAAAGGTCATTTATCTATATTTTCTTGGAATATAACAGGGTGGAGATCTAAATTATCTGATAATTCTTTTTTACAGTATTTGAAATCCTTTGATTTTATCCTACTTCAAGAAGCATAGGTTATTGGGGCGGCGGAAGTGGATGGTTTTGTGTCTCATGTTGTTGATGCTAGGGCTTTAAATGTGAAAGGTAGACCTAGTGGGGGTTTAGCATGCCTTGTTTCTTCATCTCTTAATGTAGGCACAACTCCCCTTGATGACTGCCCGACTTTCATAGGAGGGTTTCTTTTTATTGAAGTTTAATTACTTTTTTTGTCTTTTTGTTACACTCTATATTCCACCAAAGTCTTCCAAAGGATATGATGAATCAATGTGGGCTATTTTAAATTGTTGTCTCACAAGTTTGGAATTACGATTCCCTTCAATTCCTTTAGTCCTGACAGGAGACTTTAATGCTAGAATGGGTAGGGATGATGTTGCCTTCCTTCATTTTGGAAATTTGATGTTGTGGAGGAATTTGGTTTTCTCCCTGATAGATTCTCTAAAGATAATGTTAATTCTGCTGGAATTCATCTTGCAAAACCACTCTGGATATGCAATTTGGCGGTTTTAAATGGAAGTCATGTCAGAGATCGGCCAGGAGAACTAACATTTGTATCAGGTTTGGGAGGTAGTGTCATTGATTATTTCTTAGATTCCTCTTTTTTTGTGCCCTATATAAGGGACTTTAGTGTTGGGACTCACCTGGATAGTGACCACCAACCTTTAATGGCAAGGCTGTCATTACCCTATGGCAGTAAGGCCCGAAGGTTAAAAGAACTTTATCCCCTTGTGGGGATTGAAATGAACAGTCGTATAAAGTGGTCGGCTTCAGTAAGCTCAGAGGTGTTGCATACTCTTTTTGCACCCGAGGGCTTAAAATTGCACTTGGATCTTGTTAATTCTGCTTCTTTAAGTGAAGCACTAGGTTCCTATGACAAAATAATGTCCTGCCTCCAGCCGCACCTGATAAAATCCTCTTCCAGTCATACAAAAGTCGTTTCAAAATTTAAGACTAAATGGTTTGACAAAGATTGTTTACTAAAAAAGTGGGAATTAAATAAATCATATCGTACCTATAGGGCACCTAATTTGCAGAAAATTACCTCCATTTTTTTTGCTCTTAGGAATCAATATAAAAGTTTATTAAGGGAAAAGAAAAAAGTCTATTTTAAGCATTTATGGGCTTCATTAGACATGGTTGTGCAAGAAAATGACAGCACCACCTTTTGGCGCTTGGTAAATGTGTCTAAGCAGCAGTGGAAGTCTCATTTTGGTTCTCTTTTTGCAGGTAGTCCCTAGGAAGTTTATTTCTCACTTATTGATGTACTGTCCCCCTGGCCTGCAGTTACCCCTACTGAAATTAAAGAATTGGTTGCTTAGGGCAGTTTCACGCAAGACACTCTCCACCCACTACCCATCCACTATACACGTTGCAGGGCTGCAGTGTTGCCCTATGGGTGCCCTGTAACATGTATAGTGTGGGGGAGGAGGGGTAGTGGGTGGAGAGTATCTTGTGTGAAAATATCTCTCTCTCTCTCTTGCAATACTTCTAACCCGCCCCCTCCTGCCACACAGCAGCTCGGGGGGGGGGGAAGCGTACAACAAGTAAAAATACAGAGTAATAAAACAATATAAAATAAGAATAATTAAGATTAAAATTCATTAAAATAAACAATCACAGGGTCAGTCTATAACCTAAGTAGAATAACAAAGCCCCTGGTGGTGATTCTACATAACTGTGCTGTTCTGAAATAAAGGATGTTCCTTCAAATAAAGGACATCTAGTAATCCTATGGGGCGCCACAACTTCAGGCTACCTTTCCAAAACTTGAAGAGAAGCCTTTGTAATGTTGCCTCTTCGGTGTAGAGAACAAAGCTAAATAAGCAGAGGACTCCTCCCTTTTGACCTTGTTACATAGGTAGTAATCCCAGAATTCTGAAGTATTTCTGGTGAACTGTGTCCCTTCTGTCTTATAGCCCAGAATACAGGTCTTTGTAATGCACAAGGAGTCCTCAATCTTCTCCAGCTTTGCCTCAAAAATGTATTGAAATGTAAGATCTTCCTGCCTAACCTGGAATAGTTGTTTCAGCCAAGGAATCTCAAAACTGGCAAAGACAAGCCATAGTTTTGGACATCATGTGTATCATGTCATATGTAATGTTGCAAACCAATGGGGAAGTGGAGGTCAGAAATGGAAGTACCAGGGGTAGATTGTACTCTGATTTCTTGGTGGTAAACTCTGATGGTTTACCACCATTCCTTTAGCCAATTAACTAACTTTTGAAAATTGTAATCTCCACAAATCAAAACTTGCACTGACACAACTAAAGACTCCTCAGGAATCTTTCACTTTTTCTACTAAACAGCTGTGTAGTATTACACTTATTTCTATTGGAAATGTCATCCTTTTTGCAAATTCAGGCCGCATTTACACCTGATGGTGGCGCGGCAGTGGTGTTTCCACGAGCCAAAGACGAGGCAGGGGAAAGGAGGTGGAAGCCAGTACCGCCAGTGCGAAATGGGTTCTGCTGCAACTTCACTCGCGAATGACAGGGCTCAAGACAGCCCTGTCATTTGTGAGTGAAGTCGTGGCGGAATCTCATTTGCACCAGTGGTACTTCCAGCATCCGGCTCCTCCCCATCTGCATCTTTGCTTTGCGGGAGTCGCCGCTGCTGCACCACTGTCATGTGTGAATGCGGCCTAAGTTAGAAGGAGTTGTTTGTAAATTCTAAGACAATTCCAACAAACTCTGGTTTGCTTTTCTCAAAGCTTTCAATATGAAAAGAATTCTGCTCATTATCTTGTATTTCAATGGATGAGAAAATATAAATCGTCAGGCTGCTCTAAACTGTATTTTCACTTAGCTCTCCACCATGGCTGTTTTTAGAAAGGACGCACCCAGGCAGGTTCACCCATGCACCTATCTGAAGGTGGCGTGGGTGAAGGTGCACCCCCATGACCCACACACTGCCCACCCATAACCCTGCACAGAGCAACCCAGGTTTTTCCCAGTTGCTCTGGTCAGGGGCATGAATGGATGAATGGGCGGTGTGGGGGTGTGGGCACACACCGACCGCACACCCAACCACCTCTGTGTGAAGGCCACCCCCCCATGCGCTGGAAGTGTGCAGCGGCACACACAGATCTGCCCCCAAGGCAGGTTCATCTAAAAGCAGCCTATTACTATAATTGTTTACTCTGTTTAGAGTACATGTTGAAAAAATAGTACGTATGACAAAAAGAAACAAAATCTGGAAAATATATTAGAAAGCATAAGGCGAAAACAAGTGAAAGTTTGCCAGTAAAATTATAATCGATTGAATTCTGAGTAATAAACGCAACCCTGTTAATATTACAGAAAAAACATGCACTGTTATTTGAAAAATATGTTTATCCTTACAAGTCATACCTTGTTTAAAAATATCACTGATCACTTTCTCCTGCTGCTTTAAGAAAAATCGAGTGTGGTCAAAGCTAACAGTAACAAAACTCCAGTTCACTGAGGCAAGTATGCCAAGACTCATCAACTCTTTCAGAACAGGAGTGGCTGCTGATTCTAAGAGATGATATGCCTGGCACTGGCTCTCTGGTTAATGCAAACAAACAAAACCAAGATTAAAAAGTGGTTAAATATGCCATTCGTAGATGGAGATACCTACAACATTCAAATGTCATGCCATACAAAAAAACATTGATTCCTTCTAGTTCGTCAACATCAACATAGGGTGTTTTCAGACAAGACGCTACACACCCACCTCCTACCCACTATACATGTTACAGGGTACCCACAGGGCAACATTGCAACCCTGCAACATGGATAGTGGGTGGGGGGTGGGCGGGTAGTGGGTGGAGTGTGTCTTGTCTGAAAATGCCCATAATTTCTTTCACACTAGTGGTTCTTTTAGGGCTGTGAACAGGGTCAAGTGTTTGTATCTGTGTTTTTAGTAGGGGGGGGAGACTCCAGGCAAAATATCGGTATCTGTTTCTTTCAGTTTCAGCTCCCTAGTGTCTCGGATCTCCTATCGATATTGGATCTATCGGTGTCAGTTCTTTTTCCCATTGACTTCAATGGAAAAGAGTACCCTCAGAGACACAGGGAAGCCCATCGGAAAAACCCTGGGCATCCCTCCCACCCCACTCCTGGCCTCTGAGGGTGGGGGTGGTTATCCATTACTTCAACACTCCCACCTGCTGGGGTCACAGCCATTGGCTCGATCGTCAGTTGGGCCACTGGCTCTGCTACCAGAGGCTGGGCCTCCTCCACTGCTGACTGGTGTCAGGAGCCAGCTCTGCTGCCAGGCCACTGGACCTTCTCCACTGTGGGGCAGTGGAGAAGGCCTGGCTGTGGAGCCAGCTCCTGCTACCAGCCGAGGCGGCCTGGCCACTGGCAGTGGAGCCAGCTCCTCTTCCTTCTCCTTACAGAAAGAGCTCCTCTTCTTTCTCCTTACAGTTCCTCTTCTTTCTCCTTACAGCTCCTTTTCCTTCTCCTAGCCGGGCCTTCTCTTCCTTCTTCTTACAGATCCAGGGTGTGAAGAAAATGCTGCCAGATTGGCAGCAGTGCAGTGCACATGTGCAAAATGGCTGCCAAGGTGCCGCCATTTTGAAAGATGGCAGCTGTTTTGCGCATACATGGATTCCATGTAGCAGATTCCATGTAGCGGAACTGGTGGCCTAGCTGGCAGCCCAGCCGGCACCCGTGACCCCCATCCTCCAGACTGGACAAGCAACAGTAAGTAAAATACAGGGCCTCAGAGGTTGGGTGGTGGGTAAAGCCGGACCCCAGCGGGTGACAGTGTTAGGGGTAATGGATCCCCACCCTCCGAGGCTGGGAGTGGGGAGGTGGGGGTGGAGGAGGTTTCCCTCTCTTTCCATTGAAGCCAATGAGAGGATTTCCCATTGACTTCAATGGGAACAGAAGATCTGAGAACTGGAAACCGAGATGGGCCCAATTCTTGGATCTCTTGGTTTTAACTGAAAGAGACAATGAACATGAGGCCTGCATATGAGTTATTCTAGAGCAGAAGTGCAGTGAGGCATTGCCATTTTGATAGGCCTCTAAGGAAAGAAAAAGGCAATTAACCCTGCTCCAGAGTCTTAAAAAAACTGATGTTAATTGTGTCTGGGGTGTTTTTTCTACCTCCGTCGTGAGCACTGAGAATTCTGGTAGAATGTGTAAATTAACATGAAATATGATGGGGTTAAAAAACTACCCCAGGTGAAAAAAACCTGGGGTTAAAAAAATACCCCATGGCAAAATGTATTGGTGTAGTTTTTTGCCACAGGTTTTTGTTTTTTAAAAACAGTTAATGGTAACCAAATTTCCCTTGAGTATATTGTGTACCTGAGTTCAGGTGACAATGTCCTAAAAAGGCAAAGTTGGAGAGCGACTAACTTGCAAGTTTTTGCAAGAGATGTGCACTCAGGGTAGGAAAATACCCCCAGAAAATGGAAGGAGCAGGGTTAAAACTACTGCGAAAACTGCCACCAATTTTAAAAGGGGGGCAGTGATTTGCGGGAGAATGGAGAATATGGCTGGCTTAGGGAAGGGGTCACTGACTTGAGGAAAGGGGAATACAGCATGGGACTAGGGTATGGGGAGGTTGTTGGCTTGGGGAGGGGTAATGGGACATGTAGCTGGCTTGGGGGTCGCGGGATAACTTGTTAGGGGGAGTCACTGGTTTGGATTTTTCACCATTTCACGCTGAATCAGCCGGTCTCCACTGGGCTGGATCTGGCTGCAGTGCTGGGGACTGCAGTTCTGAGACAGCAGTGGCCCCTGTAGGTGGGGAGGGCTCACTACAGGCTGTCCAAGCAGGTAGGTAAGCTGAGAGTCGGAGAGCAGCTCAGCTCCAAGCTGAATATGTGCTGCAGTGTGGGCCCCAGTTTGAGATCTTGGATACCATGTTTTCTAGGAAATTTTGGGCTCACTTGGAACCCGAATACACATCCTTAGTATTTGTGTTTTGAATATGGAACCCCAAAAGGTTGTTTTCTTAAAATTTGTGTTTTATTGCACAGCCCTAGTTCTTATATAACGCCTTCCAAAACACAAGTGAGGTTTCATGGCATCCATGTGGGATTCAGAAAAGTGAGATGACACTAATAGTGTAGTCTGAGTTCAAATACAGTGTAAATATTTAATTAAGACAAGTTGTCTTTTTTTGGATATCAATTTTATGTTTTATGTGCTTAACACTGTAGGTAAAGTAATCACATAACACAGATTACAACTCTATTTCCCCCCCCAAGTATAGCTGCTGAATTTTATACCGTGCAATATATCAGCCAGTGGCATGCTATGTTTCAGTCGCAATGAAGATAGTTTTGTATGGAATACTATGGCTCTTTTCACACAGACACTGGGTATTTTCAGACATTACAAGATCACGCTCAACCACAGTGAACCACGGTCAATCCCGCGGCGAGGCCAAAGCACCCTGAACGTCTGTTCGGCGGCCGCCAGATGTTCACCATGGTCAATACCCACATGGGGTCAATTTCAACCACGCTTCCGGAGCTCCCCGCCAAACCATCTCCGAAAGCGTGGTCAAAGAGATTCCCGATGGGAACCAACAAAAAGTAACGTCTGGCCGGCAACCACCGGCTGGAATCAAAGGAAATGATTCCCAGCCAGAAACAAAGCACGCAGCGTCGCTGCCAGACAACGAGCAACAACACAGGCAGCGGAGGGAGATTTAAAGGGCACACAGCAGCAGGGGGACGGGGCGGGATGAAGTGAGGTGGAAGGGAGAGGCGAGCGGAGGGCGAGAGAGCAAGGGAGGAGGAGGAGGTGGAGGAGGCGGCGGTAGAGGCACGGACAGGGTGGGAGGTGGTCGTGCTGCACCTGGAGGCGGTGGAGGGACAGCAGCAGCAGCGGCAGCCGGGATGGGCTGACCCAGCGCCTTCTGGGTGTTTTGACCACGGCCGGGAATCGGTGTCACGTCCGTTGCGCTGCCCCAGCCCGTGATCTGCCGGCCCGATTCCCTGCCGTGATCCCGGTCCCGTCACGTCTGTTCGGGGCTTTTTTTGACCACGGGGGGTGGTTGTTCAGTTCACCCCCACCGGGAATCCACTATGGTGAATCGGGACCGTGTAATGTCTGAAATCACCCACTAACACTGATAAAACGGGTGTTACATTTTATTATACATGTTGCAAGGCACCCTTGGAGCACACCTGCAGCCCTGCAACAAGTATAATAAAATGTAACACCCATTTTATCAGTGTTAGAGTGTCTGTGTGAAAAGGGCCTATGTTTCATGATATGCAGAAAACTGCAGTGTTATGAAACACATTCATAAGCACACTTTAAACCAAACACTCTATACCTGATGCTGGAATTTTTATTGCAACACTCGCTTGAGTCTCCTGTTCTGATTTCTCTGTAGATGAAACCTTAGATGCAACAGGACTGTCTTCTTTAAGTACTGGTGAGCTCTCCTCTTCAACTTCCAGTGCTTAGGCATTAAAAATACATTAAGATTTACATGTAAGTATAAATTATTTCAGGAACAGCCTACAGCCCATGTAAATATTCTGATCCTGAATTACATTTTTCAAGTATTGAAGGCTCTTGCAACACAAAACAATAATTGTTTTCCTGTGGGGAAACAAGTAAAAAGAGTCTTCTATTTTATGGTGTCTTTTTGTTTGTTTTTTAAAAAAATCTGTTTCTCTTAGATCTCTTGTATTAGGGTCCAGCCAGAGAATTTCCTTGACTGAGTCTGATTCACACAGGGTTAATGCTCATAAACTGCCACAGGTGAGACTGGTTTGGGTGTAGCCAAAACTATAAAAGTCCTCCTGGCTCAGAACAAAAAGGATGCCAGAGGAAAGTAAAGAGTTCCCTCCCTGAGCTGGCTGAAGGGTGTCTAGAGAACTTAGTCTGGGCCAGGAGTGGACCCTGTTTGACTTTGGGATTTGTACTACGTTTGCTTACTTTGCTGCAATATATTAGTTTTTATTATAGTTATTAATTGGGCACTAAGGGTGAAAACAGACATGCACGTAACTCCACTTTAACACCGCTTTAACATTTCTTACGCATGTTGCAGGACTGTATTGGCTTGTATGTAGCCCTGCAACATGCATAAGAACTGTTAAGGTGCATGTTTGCTTTTGCCCTAAATAAAGGCCATTTTTAAATGGACCGCTGCTGGGGGGAGTGGTCTGTGTGTGGCTGGTGGGACGCCGCTGAAAAGGCCGTGTGTTGGGGTGAGGGTGCAGACAGGCGCACACCCACTTCCACGCATGGAGCAACCCACCGTTTTTGCTGACTGCTCCATGAGCTGAGTATGGGTGGAGGTGTGTGGGTTATGGCGCTATAGCCACACACCTCCAAAATCAGACGTGATGCTCCCACACGTGTCCCATGGGTGGACACGAATGGGAGAGTCTTGTTTAAAAAGGGCCAAAGAGAATCTTGGCAAAGAATTACTTCATGCTGACCGGTGGCTAGTGCCGTGGTGAATGGTACTAAGCCCTACCCACCCACCCACATCCCCTTGCTTCCTAGCTGTAGGAATGGTATAAGGGCCAAAATATATTTGCTAGGAAGTGGGGATTATCAACTGTGATGATGGACATCTGCTACTTGCTCTTTAGGAGGGGAATCCAGACTCTGGGTGTTTTCAGATGTGACACCCTGGCCCGTGGTCATGCTTTCCCCAGTGTGACCATGGGCCAGGGTGTCATGTCCAGCCCCACCAGATATTCACCACGGGCTAGAGGAGACGTTACCCTGGACCATGGCAAGGCTACCCACGGGATGTGTGCTGGGCTCCTGGCCAGTGCACATCCCGTCGTAAGCCCTGCCACGGTCACATCTGATGGCCCGCTCCACCTAACCCCAGCCCATGGCCGAAGCAGTTCTGGGCGGGCACGGCGGCCTGATAGGCCGCCGCATCCACCCATCAGAGAGGAGGCAGGGCCACGCTGAGGAGTGTGGGGCTGTGTGGACCCATGTCCACATGTCCCCCACCCTCTCCCCGGCTTCAGCTGCCTGAATATCTGGTCTTACTCCACCCCAGGGTGAGGGCTCTTACCCCAGGCTGGGTTTAGGCATGGTGGCCGAAAAGCCTGTCACGTCTGAAAATACCCTCTGTCAAGGTTTAAAGCTCTACTGAAGGCTGCTTCTACAACCAGCAGCCTTACAAGTTTTGCTGCAACAGCTCAAATTACCACCTCCTTCCTATGTTCCATCCTACTCCAAAGGTCAGCTGGAGATACCCTCGTGCAAGTTTATTTATTTATTTTTTATTTATTTATAAATATTTGTTAGCCGTCCCCTCATGCCTACGGCATCTTGGGGCGGCTTACAGAATAAAAGCACACAATAAAATTCATTAAAACAATGTTTTAAAAATACAACCCCTCTCAACATAAAAACTCTTCAAAAATTTCCCCCTCCCCCCCCTCCCCTCCGAAGGCCTGGGCAAACAGCCAGGTCTTGCAGGCTCGCCGAAACGCCAACAGACCTGGGACTAGACAGGCTTCCTCTGGAAGGGAATTCCAGAGCCTCAGCCCAGCCACCGAGAACGCCCTCTCCATTGTGGCCCCCCGCTTTACACGGGGAACCTCCAAAAAGGCGCCCCCGGTGGACCACAGGGATCGTTCTGAGGCGCGGAGGGCGAGGCGGTCCCCAAGGTATGAGGGGTCTGACCGTATAGGGCTTTATAGATCAACATTAGCACCTTGAATCGGGCTCGGCACGCTATAGGCAACCAGTGCAGAGTACGGAGCACAGGTGTTATGTGCTCCCGACTTCCCGTCCCCATGAGGAGACGGGTCGCCGCATTCTGCACCAGCTGCAGCCTCCGAACCAGAAACAAGGGAAGCCCCACGTACAGCGCATTGCAGGAGTCTAGCCTTGAGGTGATGAAGGCATGAATGAGGGTGGCCAGGTTGGGCCTGGAAATGTATGGACACAGCCTCCGTACCAGATACAGCTGGTGGAAGGCGGCCTTAGCCACCATCTCTACCTGCCGATCCAGCCGGAGTCCCGAGTCCAACACCACCCCCAGACTCCGAACCTTCTGGACTACAGGAGGGCGGACCTCCCCCTACCAGGGGAGCCAGTACCTCCCTCGCCCTACCCACCACCATTACCTCCATCTTATCAGGATTGAGCTTCAGTCTGTTCTGCCGCATCCAATCCGCCACAGCCTCCAAACATTGGGAAAGTAATGAGACAGCAGTGCATGTCTGTGCACGTCTGTACAGTTAAGGCACAGAGAAAGGAGTTCTTGGTGGCTGCTCTATAGCTTTGGAACTCCCTTCCCTGAAGTTTTGCCCAAGTCTGAGCCTGAGCATTTCCCAGAGGCAATGTGCAAGACCTACTTATTTGGCTGGGCTTTCAGCAGGTGGGGATATGGTTCAAATGGGTAGGGTTGAAAGGTTTTAATTGGGATTTTACATAGTTTAGTTTATGGGAGTGGGGGGTTGTACGTTTTTATGTTGTGAGCCACCCTGAGCATTTTGGGAAAGATGAGATATGCAATAGAATCCACTTAAGTAGAATGTGCATAACTTGAATTTCTGGATAAGTCAAATTGGTTTGCTTCCCCCAACCCATGATCTATTGAGATGTATTGCTTCAAGATAAGTAGAATTCTTAACCCTGATAATGTGATTTAAATTATTATTTTTTAAGGTGTATAGAATATACTCACGCAGTTAAAAATATCCGGACCTTTGAGTGTATTAATGACTTGACAGCTGGTGGTTTAAAATACTGTAGTACATACCATACCAGTGCAAGTCTTCATGTTGGGCAGTCTGGAGATCTGCATTGGAGAACATCAGAACATCAGAACATGGGGTGTGGGAGGGGGGTGTCTATGGTTGCTCTGTGGGGCTCCCCCTGCAGCTGCCACCAGCAGGCTCCACATGGGACCACAAGTAACAGGCAGGCATTCCTCACTCCACTGTCTACCTGCACTCCATCCTCCCTCTGCACCATAGAGTTGCGGTCGCTCCTCAGACACCCTAGGCTGCTGGCTGCGATTCTGTGGTGCTGAATGTGGGCAGAAGTGGCCCATGTACCCAACAAATGAGGGTGGCCACAAGGGCACACCCCCCCCTCAACATGGTGCCCTGCCTCTCCGGAGGAAGCTCGCCTGGCCCCTAGCCTGTTAACATTCCGGCGAAATTGTAAGACCTGGCTGTTCGCCCAGGCCTTTGGGGGGGGGGGTGGGTAGGGTGGGGTGTTTTTAGTTCCCCCACCTACCTGGGTTTTTATGTTGCATCTAGTCCTGTTTTAATGTTTTATAATATTTATGATAATTTTTATTGATTTTATTGTGTTTTAATATTTTGGAAGCCGCCCCGAGCTGCATAGCAGGAGGGGCGGGGTAAAAATCTATGGAAATAAATAAATAAATAAATATTCACCCGCACGTCGTCGTCAGCCTTCCCCCACGTGACACCAGGTGAAAACAGACATGCACCTTAACTCTGCTTTAACATTTCTTATACATGTTGCAGGGCAGCATCTGGCACCAATACAGCCCTGCAACTTGCGTAAGAAATGTTAAAGCGGAGTTACATGCACGTCTGCTTTCACCCACCATGAGTAGCAGCCCGAGGGAGAACATCTGTCAGCCACCTAACAGACAAGCCGGTGAATCTGGGATTAATGGGGGCAAAAGTGGGGCAACATTTCATCTGTTTACGCCCTCTGTCTCCAGCTTTCTTCAGCCATGCAGACTCACACTGACAGCCAGGAAGAACCTTGTGTTTGGAGATGGCAGCTCCCACTTTCTAGTGGGCTTCAACAGGGTGTCACTGGGCTTCAACAGAATGAGTGTTATCCAGCAAGGAGAAACTGAAGGGAAGAATATTTTATGAAGTAACTTACTATAATTGTTGTTGTTCTTCCCAAGAGTTTCCTCAACTATTTGAAAAATAGGAGATGGAGAACGAGATCCATGGCGGAATGGATGTGGCAGAGCAGACTGAAGCTCAACCCCGATAAGACGGAGGTGATGGTGGTGGGGAGAGCGAAGGAGGTGTCGGCCTCCCTTATTTTATTTATTTATTTATTTATTTATTGAATGGATTTGTACCCCGCCCCTCCTGCAAAGCAGCCCGGGGTGGCTTCCAACAGTAAAATACAATAAAAACAATTAAAAACATTTCATAACAATAATATTAAAATATTAAAACAGAGCTAAATATCATAAATAATGTATAATAAATAACAAGTAAGGTGGGGGAGCTAAAAAAACCCTCCCCCTACCCTCCCACTGTCTCTTATACACATCTAGATGTGTATAAGAGACAGGTGTGATTTTATGCAGCGTTTTCACTGTGCATGTCTAAAAGCAGCCCGGACGGCAGATTAATAATCTGCGTACCAGCCAATAAGTGACAAGGAAGTACATGGGAAAATGGAGTGCAAGAAATGCGGTATTGCATCAGTATTACTTCTCGGAATTTGAAATGGATGGCAAAACATAAAGAGTGGTACAAAGAGGAACCAAAATACTTAGATAAGTGGGAAAGGATCCTGGGAACGAGGTGGGATAAGGGGCAAAAACAACTGATTAAACAACACATGATAGAGTTCTTGGGCTCCTTGGAGATGAAGGAACCCATCGTCAAAACGATAATGTTCTACTACTTGGAACCAAGCAGATTGTATAAGATCAGGGGTAAGGGATCGGATAAATGTCAGAGGGGATGTGGACATAGGGCGACCTCCATACATGTATGGTGGAAGTGCCCTAAAATTCAAATATTCTGGTCGATGGTTTGGAATAACATGCAAAAAATAATGANACAATGGAGAGGGCATTCTCGGTGGCCGGGCCGCGTCTCTGGAACTCCCTGCCGGAGGAGGCCCGCCTGGCCCCAAGCCTATTAGTATTTCGGCGGAAATGCAAGACCTGGTTGTTCGCCCGGGCCTTTGGGGAGGGGGTGGGTAGTTGAGTTTTATTCCCCGATCCCAAGTAATTTATATCCCAGGCCCTGTTTATAAGTTATTTTAATGTTTATATGGTATTTTAAGTGTTTGGATTGTTTTAAATTGTATTTTGTTGTTGGAAGCCACTCCGAGCTGTCTTCAGGAGGGGCGGGGTAAAAATTAAATAAATAAATAAATAAATAAGATACTAACCATTATTTTAATTTATATCTTTCTTCTAAATACCATCAGAATACCAAAATATTCATCAAGTAAAATATTACACAGAATGACAGTTTAAAACTAGGCAGTAGAGACAAAACAGTGTGCAGATATCTTTATTGGACCAACTCAAGTTGGTGGAGATGCGTAAGCTTTCAGACCTCATAGGGTCCTTCGTCAGGTCAGAAGTTGGAACTGGAGATGGAGCAATGCAAAGCAAGGTAGCTGTATATGTAGTGACTAGACAGGCAGAGGGGAATGGGAGGTGAGAACAGGACTAAGGGAGGAGGTAAATACATTTGAAAGGGGTTGAGTGATTAATAGAACTGTTAAATTGTTAAGTATCCACTTGGGGATTCCCCGTGAGGTCCAAAAGCTTGTGCACCTCCACCAACTTGAGTTGGCCCAATAAAAGATATATCCACACTGTTTTGTCTCTATTACCTACATTTGGGACCAACACGGCAACCACACTCTCTACATTTAAAAATAGTTGCACAGCAGCACTATAACTTATTTGTGGAGTTGGAGCCTATTGCTTTCAGCTAAATCTAAAACCATCTTTTGGAAGGGATGATAGTACTTCAGTCAATGAACAATCGAAATGGATTACAGCATACCTTTTGAGGAGCTATATGATATCAGCCATCACTGATGTACAACATTTGAATACACCTGGTCCAGTAGATGTACGTTTCACACTATATTTTAAAATTAACTTATTTAAATCTCCTAAGGGCTATGTTTTGTACTTCTAAACTTAACACAGCCGGCTTATATTTAATACATCTGCAGTCTCTTAGAGATGCAGTTCTGGTTATAGTTCACTAGATGGTAACATAAGACTTCAGTACAGATGTTCTCATCTGGAACTTTAGAATTGAAATAATCATTTCCTTTAACTTCTCTCATTTTCTACAAGTGCACCAGTGATGTAAAATAAATGATTTTGTTTTCCAAATATTATCAACTGTATTATTATTAATAAATGGGTATCGTTAAGAATTTTGTAAGGGAGCTATATTAGAAAACCAAGAATTGTATTACAAGCACCTTCCAGCAGGAACTCAGAACTCAAACATAAATACACAATCTACTCTGAAACTCTCCTAATCACTGTCTTTCCTCATTAGCATTTTTAAAAGCATGATTCTCCTCTGGAAATTACTGTGATTTCCATTATAAAGTTGCTTGGCTTATACATAAATGATTTCTTCTATCTGCAGTTGTCTACACCATTTTAAAGAGTTTATTAACCCATATTTTAGTTTAATACAAGTTAGTTAATTGTATTTAAGGGTTCACGTCAATACTTTTTTTCACAAGATGTGTTGTTTTTCCAAATTAACTAAACCATATTTTAAACCGAGTTAAGCTAACTTAGGAAAAGCTCAGTCTAGGTGTGTCCTAATGGGGGCTTAGTATGGCTTATCCTTTAGTAATTACATATAGACTAACCTTAAAAATATCCCCTTGTAGAAGTCCCCTCAGCCTGCAAACTAAGTTTCCTTTCCATGCACTATTAGAGCAATAAAAGGTCTGCTTGTTATATTCTGTCTTCATTGGCAACTCTTGCAATCTCATTGCCTTTAGTGGTTTTTCACGGGTGTTACTGGAATAATACCCGTGTTATTGGTATCAACCAATCACTGTTGATTTTGTTGATAAAAGGGAATTTATCTCACTCTTAGGCCACTTATAAATATAGCTGTGAAGTTGTCCCACCACATGCTAAGGCAGCAACTGAGGTACTTTTCCACCCACCATGTTGTGGACAAACACACTATAAACGGTAGTGCAGGACAACCTCACTCTTGTTTAAGTTGTCCTGACACTTGCCGCATACCCCCATAGTGTGCTTGTCCACATGGGGTGTGAGGAAACCATTAACACAGCTGCTGGCCTGGTCTGGCAATTTCAGGCTCGAGTATTTATTGTGAAGATGGGGGGGGCCTTAGTTGTAGTAGCTCTTTAGAAGTGAAAAATAGTAGAGACTTGTTTGTCACAAGAATCTGACCTTGAATACCCACAGAGGGCAGTTTGCTCAGCAGGATGATACCATTTTAATACTATTTTCAGAGTGGAGATACACTGGAACTTGTATGTTATGAAAAAAAGCAACAAAAGAAAGATTAGAAAATGCCATAAAATTTCTAACCTTAGTGAAGTTACATCTGAGTGCAAAAGAAAGCAGAGCAGAGACTATCAGAAAACCACAGCACAGGTATAATTGTTTGAACAGCAGCTCACCTACCATCTTTTTGACTATCCAGGTAATTTATTTCCTCATTTTGGACAATTGTACGTTTAGATCTCAGCATAATAAAGTTGCTCAAAAGGTCTGAATCATCTTTGTATTTTCTAGGGAGTTCAGATGGTGAAGTCTTTTGACTTATTGAAAACCTCTTTGATTCAATAGGTACATCCTTGTAGATGACTGATTCAAACTGATCTTTGTTTTTACTTTCTTGCTTTAAGAAATGCATTGTTCCTTCTGTTTCACTCTGCTGTTTATCTTCTGTAGCAAGTCTTTCATCAGCTTTATTTCCATCATGTAGGCAACCATCTGATGCAAGACTCAAAGGCAGTGGAGGAAATTGCCCTTTCTTTTGTGGTGAGATGTGAGAATTTGGTGTTTTGTCCGATGTGCCATTAGAAAACACGTTGTTGGTTTTCACTTCAAGCCATCCTGAAAGGTAAAAATATTACCTGTAATTTTGATTTCTCCTAATAAAGATCTATTGTTCTAGAAAGAATACATAACTAAGAAACTGCCATACTAGATCAGATGGATGGTTCTTCGAGTTCAGTATCCTGTCTCTGACAGCAGCCAGTACCACATTCATAAGAGAAGTGTGGAAATAGCCATGGAGCAATTATGTATTGATCCATTCCCTGTCGGTTACTCCTAATTTCCAGCTATCTCAAAGGTTTGATGCCCTAAGCATGAGGAAGTTTATCTTCTCTTTTCTAATTAAGAGACATTCATGGTGCTACCAACTGCAAATTTGTCTAATTCTTCTTTGAATCCTCTTATACTATTGACCTTTACAGAATCCCCTGGCAATGAGTTCCACAACTCAGTAGTGCATTATTTTAAAGAAGTACTTAATTTTGCTTGTTTTAAATCTGCTGGTGTTCATTTGATTGGATGCCCCCTCATATTTGTGTTGTGAGAGGCTAAATAACCACTTCCTATTCACTCCAGACTAGGGGTAATTTCAGATGTTATGAAATCGCCGTTCACCACAGTGGATCCCGTGTGGTGGCGGTGAGTCCTTGAACGTCTGTTTGCTCCCGGCCAGACGTCCACCACAGTGAACACCCGGTCGGGACCAAATTGACCACGGTTCTGGACCTCCGCCCGGCCAGAGGTCCAGAACCGTGGTTAGATTAGCCACGATCCAGGATGGGCCAAAAGTAATGTCTGTTACCTTTGGCCCATCCCGGATCGTGGCCCCGACCATGGTATGGGATTGGGCACAGTGGCCGCATTGGCTGCTGCGCCCGCCTGTGTCCCCGAGAGCGGGCAGCCAAGGGAGCATGGGGTGGGGGCGGGGCTGTGCGGCTGCATGTCACGCCATGCAGCTCCGCCCCCTCCCCACGGAGCCCCGCCCCTCATCAATCTCCATTAGCGACCAGGCCGGCATGTCTAAAAGACAGCTGGTCTGATCATGGACCGGGATCCGAGACTGATCCTGGTCCAGGGTTCAGCGCGGCGGGCCAAACAGCCCGTCACGTCTGAAATTACCCTAGGACTGAAATGAGTAGCTAAATTGCTGCTTGTGAGAAATTTTGCTGTATCAGGAACCGCGTTTCCCGATACCAGTAGATTTCTTGATTCTCGCAATACCGTGAGATACTGTCCTGATTTACTGACTTTACGCTTACTGTTTTCTGCGTACTGTTCAATTACTGATTACCACATTGCTGAGAGTACCATTTTACTTCCAGGTTTGTTGTTTCTGTATTTCTGAGCCAATCACTGTGTGAACAGCCCACTCTTTAACCTTCTCCACCCTTTAACTTTATCTCACTGCCCCTTAACCTCCACTCCAATGCCTCCAATCAGAATTTTTGTTCTATGAGTGTTTTTAGACAAGCACCTCCCCACCCATCATACATGTTGCAGGGCTGCACAGGGCGCCAATGCGGTCCTGCAATATGCATGATGGGTGGGTAATGGGTGGGGAGGCGCTTGTCTAGAAACACTCTGTTGTTCCCTTTGCTTTGACCAATCTGCAACTGGATTGCAAATTAGTAAAGGAAACTGCGTACCAGCCAATAAGTGACAAGGAAGTACATGGGAAAATGGAGTGCAAGAAATGCGGTATTGCATCAGTATTACTTCTCGGAATTTGAAATGGATGGCAAAACATAAAGAGTGGTACAAAGAGGAACCAAAATACTTAGATAAGTGGGAAAGGATCCTGGGAACGAGGTGGGATAAGGGGCAAAAACAACTGATTAAACAACACATGATAGAGTTCTTGGGCTCCTTGGAGATGAAGGAACCCATCGTCAAAACGATAATGTTCTACTACTTGGAACCAAGCAGATTGTATAAGATCAGGGGTAAGGGATCGGATAAATGTCAGAGGGGATGTGGACATAGGGCGACCTCCATACATGTATGGTGGAAGTGCCCTAAAATTCAAATATTCTGGTCGATGGTTTGGAATAACATGCAAAAAATAATGAGAGTGACAATACCATTTAAGCCAGAAATGGCACTAGTGGGACTGCTCCCTCAAACTCCACTTATGAACAATAAAAAATCCATCTGCACTACGTTGATAGGAGCAGCCCTGAAGGCGATACTTCAGTTTTGGATTGAGAAAAACACACCAGGATTACAAACTTGGATGAACAATTTATGGTACCTCTTTTCAATGGAAAAAGCAATGGCTACCATGAAAGATAAAACAAAAACCTTCAACGCCAAGTGGTTTCAGTGCCTGGAACTGATGCAAAAACCGGGTATGGAGGATGGACAACGAACGTACTTGTTTGAATATATGTTATGACTGTATGGACACAAAAAGGACTAGGGAAAAAAAGGGGACACTATTCAGTTATTGAACTCTGTTGTTCATGGTGGGGGGAAATAAGTGTACATATTAAAGAACCTGAAAAAGCTGTAAAGCAAGAAAAAAGTTGTCAACAAGATGATGGGGGAAATAAAATAAAATTACAATTAAAAAACAACAACAAAAAAACAACAGCAAAGTAGTAAGCGGAAAGTTGGTAAATAGAGAAATGAAATGTCAGTTGAGACATTACTGAGAACTGAGACAGTATCGGAAACTGGGATTTCAATGAGATTTCCTGTTTTGGCAAAATCTCATTTCAGCCCTACTCTAGACCATTAATGATTTTACATGCCTGTTGTGTTTTTTTAAAGTGAACATACGCATTAAAAATTAGAGGGAACACTGTCAGCTTATAAATTCATGAGAAATTATGTACTTTGTACATAATACAAAGAGACCTGGCAAATTACACCCTAGAATCCTGAGATGCCATCAGTGATAAACTTTGAAATCTTATGGAGAATAGACAGTCTCAGAGGGCTAAGGAAGAGTAAATATTGTGCCTATTTTTAAGAAAAGGGGGAAAGGAAGATCCAGGGAATTCTAGGCCAATCAGCCTGACTTCAGTACCCAGAAAGATTTTTGAACAAATTATAAAACAATTGATTTGTGAACAACTTGAGGAAAAGGTAGCAATAAATAGAAACTAGCATGGATTTTGTTAAGAACAAATCATGCCAGACCAACTAGTTTCTTTTCTTTCTTTCCCCCGCTTCCACCAGTTGTTACCTTGTCTTATCCACTCCCCTCCCGCCCATGTCATTCCATGCCTCCTCACAAATACCTGTCCTACACGTCCTCTGTTTATATATTTCTGACTGGCTATGCTACATGCCTGAGGAAGGGCCCTATGTGGCCCGAGAGCTTGTTCATTCTCACCAACGGCAGTTGGTCCAATAAAAAATATCATTCAAACCACTTTGTCTTCCTTTCTGTCACTTGGGACCAACTTTGGAGCAGGAGGTACACTAGATGACTCTTGAGGTAGATGATTCAACACGATGGGTGTTTTCAGATGTGATGACAGCCCGCATTTCCACACTTTGACCCACATGGAACTGCGGGCTACTGTCACGTCAGAAACCCAGCTTACAGCCCGGGCTAAGCACCAACATTGCCCAAGGAATGGCTGCCTGACTGGGTGTAAAGTGTGCTGTTATATATGAATGGCTGCTTTACTTACCCCAGTCAGGGTCCCCGCCGGGTCTGGGCAGCCATGGGCCACCATGGCTGCCTGTCAGCTGGGGGGTGGGCCACTTTGTGCAGGGCAGGGCTGGGCAGACGCATGTCCATGCATCTCTCCACCCCCTACCCTCCCCAGCCTGGTCACTGTTTTGTTCAGCAGCCAGGTCGGCTCCCAGCCGGAGTGACAGCTTCCACCACCACCCGGGTAAGTCCATGGCGGTGGTGGGAGCCATCACGTTAGTTTCCACCCAGTGTCAATCTATAGATACACGTAAAGATTAGCAGTCTAAAGAGGAGCAGCTGAAATCTGCTCATGATTTGACTGTTGGATTCTATAAGAATCTTCACCAGTTTGGATACCTAACTTCTTGAATGTCTCTACCCTGTTTTCCTTATTCATCATGGCTCCTTTTCCTGTTCTGTAGGAAGGGTTTGTATTGCATTAGAACTGAGGAGAAGAACTGGCAGACCCGGTACACTTCAGTACAGCAGATGACGCGTTCATTGTTATGTTAAGTATCTTGTTTTTCACAAAAGGTGAATGCTGTGCATTTTTGAAGTTCTAATTTGGTCATAACTACTTATTTATTCTTCATACACATAGGGGGCAATCCAACGGCCCTCGTACACCGCCCACAGGTGCCGTGCTCCAGCCAGAACGTGTGCGCTCAGGTGCACGTACGTGACATGCAAGCAGCAGAGCTTCCTGGGGCTATGCTGTGCATGTGTCACATGTGCGCATGTGAGTTCTGACCTTGCGCCGTGCGTGGGGGTCAGCATACGTTGGCCGTTGGATTGCTCCCATACTCTATAGGACCTAAACTGAAAAGTCATTAGAGCACAACAATGTTGCTTGCACCATCTTATGATTGTTTGAAATGTATTCTGTTGGATTTGTATAATATTAATGTACACCAACATAAAACTTTCTTTATGAGACCAGAAGGCTTTTTCAGAAAATGTCCACAATCTGATTCATTGAGGTTATGGCTGTTTATAACATTTAGAAGGCAATAAAAAGGATGAAAAAGTATGTTTTAAGAGCTGTATTTCATCAAATGTCAACACCCTGCATCACTATATATCCAGGTTAACAACTTTGTAGCTATAATCAACGTAACATATCCTTTTCTCTCCCAAGAAAACTGCCACAGCTGGATAGAAATGTACTCCTTTATGGGTACTATGGAAATAGATCACTTATTTTTACCATGCAACCAAGAACCTAACTTTTGAAAGTCAGGGTATTTTCAGACATGACGAGATCACGCTCAACCACGGTGGATTTCCACCGGGGGAGCAAGGTCTGGTCACGTCTGTTGAGGGAAACAGAAGTTCCCCCCCCAGATGTTCACCCCCGTCAATCGTGGCAGGGAATCACATTCACCACACGATCGGTGGTCCCGGCAGGGCCGGCCCCGAATGTGTGGTGAATCTGATTCCCGCTGCAATGAAGGGTCCTGTCCCGTCTGGATGGCTACCATGGCCTGGAATCCATGACGGGATTCCGGGTCGTGGTCAATGCGGGCGGGCGCTGCGGCTGCATTGGTCGCGGTGCCCGCCTGTCTCCCAGGAAGGTGGGCGGCGAGAGAGCGTGGGGGGGCAGGGCTGTGCGGCCGCACCTTGTGCCGCGCGGCCCCGCCCCCTCCCCAATTCCCTGCCGGGATCAGCTGGCACGTCTTTTGGACGTGCCAGTGTGATCCCGGTGGGGAATCACTGGGTGATTCCATGATGGGGCCAATATAGGCCCCGTCACGTCTGAAATCACCCTCAGATGCTAGGTTAATGGTGTTGGTTAATTTGTATATTCGAAGTTCTCTTTCTTTACAAAAAAAAGGACAATTTATTTCACTAACCTGTGAATTGTCCTTCTGGAAAACTCCATAGGATAAGTATTGTTTACATTGGGGAAAGCGGTTCCGGCCATCACCACTAGGAAGCAGAAATCTTCAATGATTTTCAGTAGATATGCTCAGAGGGATTGCGTCCTTCATTTTGTCCCCAGTCGTAATAAGCTGCCTGTAAACAAAAACTAACCTACCACAATACTAACTATCATAACCTGTGAAACTAATGTACAGATATTCTGATAAATAAGAATCAAGACGACACCCAACCATACATTTTACGCCCCTCTTAGCATTTGCAAAATCCAAAGAGGGAGGGTTGAATACTTATCCTATGGAGTTTTCCAGAAGGACAATTCACAAGTAAGTGAAAAAAATTGTCCTTTCTCATCAACTCCATAGGATAAATATTATTTACATTGGGAAGTTCCAAAGCAATATGCCAGGTTCGGGCGGGAAGACATCTGGATTTTGCTACTCTAACTACTGATCTAAAA
The DNA here is from genome assembly GCA_003113815.1 of Sphenodon punctatus. NCBI lineage: Eukaryota > Metazoa > Chordata > Lepidosauria > Sphenodontia > Sphenodontidae > Sphenodon > Sphenodon punctatus. The sequence continues at coordinate 5,416,385 of QEPC01005594.1, read as the reverse complement.
CTTCTTGGAGCACCCTTCTGCCGAAGGCCGCTTCAGCCGAGTCCAGAGTGTCTATTCTATAATGCTGTATGAAAGTATGAAGGCTAGACCAAGTGGCTGCCTTGCCTATCTCATCATAGGAAGCCCTTCAACGAAATGTCCACAAGGTAGCCACACCCCTAGTGGAGTGAGGAACTATTATCTGAGGTGGAATTAGGTGTGAGGCCCCGTAGGCCTCTGCTATGCACGCTGCCACCTAATTAGCTATTCCTGCTTTAGAAGCTTTAAGGCCCTTGCGTTGTGGAGAGTAATTAGCAAATAAAGCTGACTTCTTTCTAAAAGACCTAGTTCTGTCTCTCTCTCTCTCTCTTTTTTTTTAAGGCCCTCCTTACATCTAAGGTATGTCATTCCTTTTCCAGGGGGTGCAAGGGACTGGGTCAAAAAGAGGGAAGAACTACCTCTTGCTGCCTATGGAATAGTGAATTTACCTTTGGCATAAAAGCTGGATCCAAATGAAGTATGACTGACTCCTTTCTAAAGGAGCATAATGTAGGCACCACTGAAAGGGCCCCTAATTTTTATCGGTTGTAAGCCGTCCCGAGATGCCATTGGCATGAGGGGGTGGCTAAAAAATGCAAGGAAATAAATAAAATAAATAATTCAGAAATACATCTGGCTGATGCAACTGCTACAAGAAATGCTAGTTTTATAGAAAGAAAATATGACACCCTCGATAGGGGCTCAAAGGTTGATTTAGTTAATGCCCTAAGGACCAAATTGAGTCTCCATGTTGAGAATCTATGCACCACCGGTGGTGAAAGTACTCTCGCTGCTCTAAGAATTTTTCTGATGTGTGGATGATCCACTACTCTGTATCCCCTAATCATCTCCAGGGTACTTCCTAGTGCTGCTACCTGCCTAGATAATGTATTAGGCTTGAGGCCCTTATCTAAACCCTGCTGGAGGAATAATAAAATGTGTTTGGTATTGGGCTTTTGTGGATCAATACGGTGACTCTGACACCATCTGGTGAACACTCTCCATGTGAACTGATATATTTTCTTTGTGGATCCTCTGAGAGAGGCCATTAGCATCTGAATTACTGCTTCCGAGTATCCGAAGGATTGCAGGGATGAGTGCTCAACAGCCATGCTGTCAATTGCAGGAAGTGAGGTTGGCTGTGAAGAACTGGTCTCTGTGAGAGAAGGGCCATTAGTGCCTCTAATCTCATGGGTTCTGCCTGTCTGAGATTGATTAGATCTGGAAACCATGGTTTTCATGGACAAAACGGAACTACCATGATGACTGTGGCTTGTTCCCTTTTTAACTTGCAGATTGTTTTGCTGATCAGTGGAAATAGAGGGAAGGCGCATAGTAATCCCTTGGGCCAACTGAGCTTCTGCCTGCTGATGAAGAGTCCTGGACATAAACCGAGGTCTTTTTGTGTTTATTGGGGATGCAAACAAGTCCATAATGGGGAGACCGAATTGCTTGACTATCTGATCGAAAAACTGAGAGTTGAGAGACTATTCCCCTGGATCTATCTGCTGCCTGCTCAGCCAATCTGCAGTTATGTTGTTCCTCCCTTGAATGTGAGCTGCTGATATGGATAGAAGATTGGTCTCTGCCCATTTCAGTAATTTCATGGATTCCCTGGCTAGCGGACTGGATTTGGTTCCCCCTTGATTTTTTACGTATGCGAGATCTGTGGTGTTGTCAGTGAGGACCCTTACATTGCTCTCAGTTCTGGCCAGTTCATGCTGTTCTTCAATTCTACGACTGACCATCTGCCCTGCGCCACTAGGCCTTGCATGTGCGCCCCCCACCCCGCAGCTGTGGAGACTCATCTGTGGTTAAACTGGTTATCATCACTCTCTCTGGGTCTGTTAGAGGAACTCCGGTTGAAAATTGATGAGGGGCTAGCCACCATGATAGGGATTTGCTGACTGTCTGGAATTTGTGATGGAATGTTCTCTTTTCTCTTTATCTGGAGCTGCCAAGACCTCAGAAATCCCTGTAGAGGTCTGAGATGAAATCGAGACCAATTCAAGTGCTGCTGACAGGATACCATTAGCCCTTGTAACTTGGCTAATTGAGGTAACTGAGTTCATGCTGTGACGTTATTATGGAATTAATGACCTGATTTTGATCTGTCTTTGGTATGGTATGAAGATTCTGTCTGTGATCATGTCTATTGCTCTATGCACTGAATTGGGGTTAATATGCTTTTTTGCCTGTTTACTATGAACTCATGGTGTCTGAGGTACGCAGTTGTTTCTGCTACTGCCAGATTCGCCATTTGACGAGACTGAGCTCAGCAGATTGTCAGCGTAGGCCGTTGCAACAGACTCTGAGTCACTGTCTGTGAGCGGATTGAACTGGGATATGCAGATACGCTTCCTTTAAATCTAAGAATGCTAACCAGACTCCTTGGGAAATTGCGAGGCATATTGATTTTACCGTCTCCATTCTGAACGTTCTTATTTTTAGAGCCTTGTTTAAGGATTTTAAATCGAGGACTGCCCTCCATTCTCCAGTCTTTTTTGTGACCAAGAACAGTATGAAGCATAGTCCCTGTCCCTTTTCTGCTTCTGGCACTGGCTCTATTGCTGCTATGTTTGCTAGTCTTGACATTTCTAGCTTTATTCCCTGATGTTTCAGGTTGTTTCTCGATTTCGGGGGCATGCAAAAGTGTGCTCTGGGAGGGCTTGAAAACCTTGACACTGAATTCAGAACCCATGTGTCTGTCGTTGCCAAGACTCACCTGTGAGCGAACTGGAGAAGACGTCCTCCCACAGGTGGCTCTGTGATGGAGGGTATATTGTAGGAGTCAGGAATCTTGTTTTCCGCTAGCAGATCCTGAGATGGACCTACCCCGCATGGTGGAGAACTTGTTGTACCGTGACCATCTTCCTCTGGTTCCTCGTCCCCTGGACTGAGGCACCTCTCCTGTTGTAACTTCTGAAAAAGAAAGGTTTGATGGAGGGACGAAAAGATTTGGGGTTAAAGTGTGCTAATGAATGCTTTTTGTCTTTATCTCCTACATCCGCTAGGACTTTACCTAGTGAGGTTCCGAAAGGTTTTTCTCCATGGTATGGACCTGACACTAGTAAGTTTTTGGTGTGCGTATCCACCCGCCATGATCGTAGCTGTAGTCTATGCCTGGATGATACATTGGCAGCTAGAGCTTTAACAGACTACACAACTGCATCCGTAGATGCTGTGGTTATAAATGAGTTTGTCAGAGCAATATTAGCAGACAGTTTACGAGTGGCAGCCTCTGATGTCTCTGTTGTTCTGCCTATCTTGATCCATTTCATGATAGTTCTGGAAAAATATGAAGTGGCCAATGACATTTTTAGTACTGCTGAAACTGCTTCAAAATTTCTTCTGAGCCCTGATTCTATACCCTCATCAGCAGGGTTTTTGTGGTATGTATCCTCTGCAGGAAATACTGACTTATGAGCTAGAGGCAGCTTCTCTATCTTTGGAGTATTAAATACAGCAGACTTTCCTTTAGAAAATGCATGGAGGGTGTCCTGTGTTTTGTTAAGCCTTGAGGCTTTACTTGGCTGTTTCCACTCTGCCTTGATAAGCTTTTCAAAGGGTTTGTCAAGCAACAAGGTTTTCTCTCCCTGATACCTTGGGGATGTAGTCTCTGTCTGAGTCCTCATCTGAGGACTCACACTCATCCTTTTAAATCTCCTTTAATGTTCAACACTCTGTGAACGCACCTGATTATTTTCTCCCTTGTGGATATGGGGAACTCAGTCTTGGTCACACACCACTGGTGTAGAGTGGGGTGTCTGAGGCCCTGTGTCACCCTCAACAGAATCCTGTGAGGAATGGTGATCAGAATTAGTCCCCTCTGAATCCTCTGAGTCCTGAGGTTCATCTGGTTTATGGGGCTGAGAGGAGTGATTAGATCCCTCCTCTCTCTCTCTCAATTCTCCTTCACTAAGCTCCTCTAAATCTAATTCCTCCTCCATTCCTCATCTGAGGAAGACTCCAGGAGCTCCCTGAGTGATTTAGGCAGAGGTTTTTCAGTCCTAGCCTTTTTAGAAGTGGGTTATTTGCCCTTGCTGGCTGCATTTGACTGCCCCTTGCCGCCCACTGGATGTTCATGGGCTAGGCCAAAGGGGGGGGGGGAGGGGTACTGCTTATCTGCCTTTTTGTGGAGCTTTGCAAGAGACCCAAGGATTTTATTGAGGGTTTCTATCTGTAATTGTTCTACCAGGGTTAGCACCGATCTTACTGTTTCCCTAGAAAACTTCTCCTTCTGCTTGCTGCTCCTCGTCATGTTGCTCCTCCTCAGCGGGCTAATGCTCCGTGGTCACTATGGTAGCCTGCCTAGTAGGTGCCACTTCGATCTTATTTTGGCATGAACTATCAAGCTTCTAGCTCCTGCTATCCCTAATTTTTTTTTCAGAAAGGCAGCCCATCAAGAAGGGAGGCTGCTGTGGCAAGGAAATGCTGAGCGGCAAAGGACTTTTAGAACGGTAAGAGAACGCGAAGGGACTCCCCGTGTCCATCCTACTTGTTGTCTGCACCCGCAGGGACAAACTCATGAGGTGAGAAGCAAGAGTGGGTCAGTGACCCAAAACTAATCCAACTGCCCCTAGCGGGCTGTATATGTTTACTGTCAGACCCCTGGGTTATTCCCAGGGAAAAATAAAGAAACAGTCTAATTGTGCGCAGAGTGCACCAGAACTACCTTCTATAGCTTGTGAGGCAGAAATCAGACTGGGGACAAAATGGAGGACACGGTCCCTCTGAGCATGTCTGGTGAAAATCATTGAAGATTTCTGCCTCCTAGTGGTGATGGCCGGAACCGCTTTCCCAACGTAAAGAATACTTATTCTATGGAGTTGATAAGAAAGTATATATTTTTTCTTAACGTTACGCTGATACCTGTCATTGGGGTGAATGATACTCTATTTAAAAAGCTCTGCTTGCCACTCTTAACTGAACTTCTTGAGTGAAAACAAATATACTTACTTTCTAACTGAAATGGTGTAATTTGCATAAAAGCTTCCACGTTAGTAGAAAGCAGGCTATTTGCACTATCCAAAGTATCAAAATCTGTTCTCAGTTGCTCCAAACCATCTGGCAATGCCAGATTTTTTCCTGAATGAATCCACCAGTTTTCTTCCAGGTGGTTTAACGCTGGTGTTTCTACATGAACAGACAACATCTTTTTCAAATCTGTGACTGGAAGATGCTGGACTGTAGGTACAAAAGTCTGATGCTCTACAAAAGTGATACAATAATATACAGTATTAATAGACAAGAAACGTCAGAAAAGACTAGCTTTCAAAACAGTATTAGCAACGTATATTCATAACTCATTTCAAGGATCATAGTCAAGAATTATTTTACGTGTAAGCAAAATGTATATTTTTTCACTTGCTTTTTGCCTTAAATTGCTCTGTTATAAGGTTACAGACATTCTGCAATTTGCTTCTTATCAATTAGTTTGCCTGTTGCACTTAAAGGTGCCTATTGAAATAATATCACTTGGAAATAATACTCTTATTTTTAATTCATGGATGAGAAGATGTACCAGATGAGCTACTTGGTAGCTGAAGAAATGAAACGAGGGAACAGTGGTAAAGGGAGTTCTGGCGTGGCTTCCTAAGGCTGAATTTTGGATGCCATAATGTGTTGTGACTTGCTGTTACTTGAGGCCACATTTCATTTCCTAATGAGTACTTTTGATAAAGGCAGCTTATTTAAAACTCCATGAAAATAATGCCACAGATGATGCAATTGGTATGGATTTTTATGAACAACATTAAATTAATTACTATATGAAATTAACAACATGAAATTAACTACTATAAGTGAAAAAAACAAAAATAAATAATTCAATATGTGTCTTTTAAGATTACAGTTTTTTATTACTGTGTTTTGGAAACTACTATACCCATTAAAAAGTAGGGGTGGGCATTACAAATTCGGATTAATCCATAACTCTCTAACAGGCCATTACTGATGAAACTGTACCGAACCGCAACACGCTTTCCAGTTTCGGATCCAGATTTCCCCCACCCCCATTTCCCATAGCTCTAGAGTGATACTTACCAGCCTCACAGGACTTGAGTGAAGCACTGCCGCTGCTCGGCAGGTTCCCTTGCCGCAGCGTGCTCCCCACTCAGGAATGCACATGCGCAAAATGACCACCACCCTTAACCAAAATGGTGACGACATAATCTGTCATTTTTGGCTTCTGCCATTTTGGTTAAGGGCAGCAGTCATTTTGTGGATGCACATGCGGTGGCTGCCAAACAGAAGTGATGGTGGTTGTGACCCCAGGGTGGGCTTAAGCGTGGTAAAGTGCGGTTAAGCTTGGTGTCGTCACTTCTGAAAATACCCATTAATCCAAATTTTTAAAATCAGAATCCACAAGTAATCTGAATCCAAAAATTAATCCGTACTCCCATTCCTAGTATACAGGAAATATATTCACAGGCTCCTTTATAAAATGTATTCAGAGTACTTTGAAAATTATTCTCCGATGACTCAGGTACTTCCTAGATGCATTTTATGGAGAAGCATTCACATCTTTAATGTCAACTCATAATATCAGAATCTTTACCTGGAAGCAAAAGAGAGTTCACACAATTGGGATATTTTTCTGACTGCCACACGAAGCATTCTAAGTACTCCTTAGTAGATTCTGTAATCAGAATACTGAAACAAAAGAAGAAATGAAGGCACCATGGAAAGAAGTGTTTTATTTCCATGCCAACTTTAATCTGTTAATGACTTTAGGGTAAATAAGTTTTCAGAATTTTACTTTTCCTTCACCCTAGACATCTATATTCTCAAACAGATTCATCTTTTTCAGTTCTGGGTATAGATTTATTTATTTGCTACAGAACCACTGAGGTCCCACTCTGCTGCACTCTGCCCCATATAATAGGGGGAAATTATATGCAGAACATGCTGGATGTGTACATTCTTCACATAGCATGGAGGTAAGGAAATAGGAACTAATGAGTAAGGCTGGACATTTTCCTGCTGTAGGCCCAAGGTGCTGCAGGGTGTCTGCATAAGAGGTAACACCTGTGGCTAATTGGTTCATTGCTCCCAACTGGAGTGGGAGAGAATGCTTTTTAGGTATGGGGGAAAGGGTTATAAAAGCATGAGCCTGAAGACTCATAGGAGGACCACTAGGGAGAGACTCAGAGCAACAGAAACCTTGTATTATCAGGGTTAGCTAGGATCACCAGGGAAGTGCAAAGCACAAGGGTAATATACATGACAGCAGAGCACCACTATTGCAAACTGATCCAGACTGGGAAGTTGCTTGTTCCTGGCCAGGATTGGGTCTGGCCATGGAACAAACATTCACGTGGCCAGGCCTGGGGAGGGGAGCTTCATGGTGACTGCCCATCATGGGGGCCACTCTGGACCAGGCCAGGAACAGCAGACTACCACACATAATAGCCTCCTGCAGCCCAGTCAGGTAGGCCATTCACCGGATGCGTTGGCACCTACCTTGGGCTGTGACTCCGGAGGCCTGCAGGGTCACAGCCTGGACTAGCCGCCAACATGCCTGGGGAAACTCCAAGCCAAACCTCTGGATGGTCCTTAACAAACATGATGGTGGCCCGTGGGCCAAAACAGTTTCAAGTGGGTTCAGGGGTTGTGGCCAATGCTCTTGTAATAGGAATGTGAGTGGTGTTATGTATTTGTGGGAGCTGCACTGTAAATGCATACTTTCTATGGAGAAGAAACATGCAACTGTTTGGTTTGGATCCTGCAAAGTCATGTTACCAGAACATCATTGTTTTGTTTTGTTTTTTAATTAAATAAATAGTGTTTATTGTATAAATTGCAAATCTATATGCGAATAACCAAATCTGGGAAACCTTTTACACCAAGAGTAAATTACATATCTGAAAACAATATGTTTTTCCTTAATATTCACCCCTGCCCAAACTCCCAGGAGACATGGGGTGATTTCAGACATTACGTTTTTGGCATTCACCACAGTCAACCTCAGTCAAACGCGGGGTGGTGGTGAAAGAGCCATGCACGTCTGCTGGCCCATATCCAGATGTTCACCACAGTCAAACGCAGGCTGGGGTGAACCTAACCACGCTTCATGAGGTCAGGGCGGGAGGAGGTCCAGAAGTGTGGTGAATGTTCACCCCGGCAGGGGTGAATGAGAAGTAATGTCTGAAGAAAAACCCCGGCCTTGGTGGAAGGAAATGACCACGGGCCGTGGTGATGGCATGCAGCGTCGCTGCCAGGCAACCAACAACAAGCGGCACACGGATGGAGATTCAAAGGGCAGGCAGCAGTAGGGGAATGTGGTGGAGTAGTCGATGGAGAGGAGGGAGGAGGAAAATGTGTGGAGGATGGTGCGACAGGGCGAGGAGGAGGCGCAGCAGCAGCAGCAGCAGCAGCAGCAGGGGGAACCCCGGAAGAAGGTAGGGGGTGCATCTGGGAGCGGGTGGGTCGGGGCCGGGGAGAAGGGGGGCATAGGAGGGGTGGAGGGCTGGAGGAACCACAGCCACCAGGAGCCTAACCAGCAGCCCCCATTGTACCCACAAACAGACCAGCAAGAGGGCACGCACCCCGGAGGAACCCAAGGCTGGAGGGAGCGAGGGACAGGCGGCAGACGCGGAGGAGGAAGAGGCAGCAGAGGGGCCGGCACCCAGGTGCCGGTACCACAGGGGGGGCCAGTGGGGACTCCAGGGGGCCCACGGCCTAATAGCTATCTGGGCGACACCTGAGATGCAGCTATCCGAGCTGGCTATCAACGCCCGGAATGAACAGGTGTTCACACAGACAGCCACAGAAATGGGGGAGGCCGGATACGACCGAACGCCCACACAGTGCCGGACTAAAATCTAAGAGCTCAAGATGTGCTATAAGGACACCATGGACAACAACTGGCACTCAGGGTGGGCGACACGGGCCTCCCCCTACATGGATGTGCTGAGCCAGGTGCTGCACAGCAAGGGCTCCATAGTCAGGGCCCCGAGTCTTCTGCGTTCCTGCAATTCGCGGGATTTGTGCAGAATCCTGCGCTAGGCAGGATTATCGTGGAAACTCGGGAAATCACCGCGGGATTTCCCTTCCTTGGCCGTGAGCCAATCCAGGACCTGCTTTATTCAGGCCACAAGCAAATCAGTAGCTTGCGCGGTCTTTATAAAGCAGGTCCCTCCCACTTACCAAGCCCCTTGAGAACCCCACTCCAGGATCACCGCTGCCGGCGAGGGACCCAATCTCCAGCTGCCAAGGGACCTGATTTGCCGCCGAGGGACCTTCTGCCGCCGAGGGACCCGACCTCCAGCCGCCGCTGCAGGATCGCCGTCACTGCCGCCGAGGGACTCCAGCTGCCGAGGGACCTGATCTGCCGCCGAGGGACCCACTGCTCCAGCCGCTGCAGGATCGCCGCCACCGCCGAGAGACTCCAGCCACCGAGGGACCCGCTGCTCCAGTCACTGCAGGATCGCCGCTGCCGCCACTGAGGGACTCAAGCTGCCAGGGACCCGCTGCTCCAGCCACTGCCGGATTGCCGCTGCCACTGAGGGACTCCAGCCACCGAGGGACCCACTGCTCCAGCCACTGCAGGATCGCTGCCACCGCCGAGAGACTCCAGCCGCCGAGGGACCTGATTTCCGCCGCTCCAGGGATCGACGCCTCCACCTTGCTCAAGCCGCTCCAGGGATCAACACCTCCAGCTGCTCCAGGGATCGACGCCACTCCAGCCATAAGGTAAGTAGGTGGTTGGGGGGGTCCTCCTGGGTAGGTGGGGGCTCTGCTTTTCACCATGTTTGTGGGGGGGTGTCCCACTGCGAGCTCTGCTTTTCACCATGTTTGTGTGGGGGAGGTCCCGCTGCGAGCTCTGCTTTTCACCATGTTTTGGGGGGGGGGG
>QEPC01005594.1:5370277-5405147 GCA_003113815.1 Sphenodon punctatus | reverse complement strand
CAGGAAATTAAAATGAAAAAGGTAGCAGGGAAGAAACTAGCGATCATTGTTGATGAAACTTGTGATGCTGAACAGCGTTCTGTCCTTCATATATTGGCAGCGCCCCTTGAAAAAAACAGTGAAGGACGTGTACAGTCTTACCTCCTGGACACAAAGTTTCTGAATGGCATGTCACACAGTGTTGTTGCCCAGGAAGTAACGAAGACAATAACGGAGTATGCTGTCGACTTTGAAAATGTCTTCTTCTTCATATCAGACAACGCAGCATACATGAAGAAAGCATTTAAGGCTGTGCTGCAGGGACTGCTTACAAACTGCGTACATATCACCTGCCTTGCGCACATCATGGAACTGATCGTTGGAAGATTTCAGTATCCATTCGAATCAACCACCCGCTACATGAAATTATTCAGGAAACTGTTTTCCCTGCCAAGTGGAAGGAAGATGAGGTATCTACGTCATCTGGGGGAGTCCATTGCCGAAGGGAAAGCAACAATGCCACCTGATCCCTGTGCCACGAGATGGAGTTCCTATTTCAGAGCTGCAGTGTATCACAGCAACCACATCAAGTACCAAAGGGACTTCATTCAAAAGGAAATGCAAGTGGTCGATCCATGCAAAACATTGGAAACTCTTTCGGTAAGTGTTTATGATGATAAATACGACACGAGTAGAAAATAAAGGGGGAAATTAAAAGTAAAAACTTATATTTTTATAGTTCTGCATGGAAAAATAAATTATCTGGACAGTAACTTGCTGTTCCTTTGCTCCTTCAAAATATGATTGTAATAACTGTGTTGTACTTTTTCCTCCACAGAAACTGCTGTTTGATGACACCGAGTATGTGCGTCTGAAGGTGGAGCTGGCATTTCTTGCTGAAAAAACATCCCCCCTGTGTGCTCTGCTTGACAGGTTCCAGTCACAAGTACCAGTTGCTACTGAGGTGGTGGACACTTTGGAAGCTCTGCAAATACAGCTGCAGACACATGCACAGCTTACACAAGAAAGCTGTGGGAAACTGCTGGATGACGAAGACGAAGACAATGTTCCACTGTCGTTTTGGCCTGAGATGATGATCAAATTTAAGGCAGCCTTTGTGGGAGCAGCAGAGAAGTTGGACAAGTATATGTCCACTGATGGACAACCAGGCTACACCTTTTTGAAAGCTGTAAGAATTCTTGATCCTACCAAAGTCACCTTTTTATCGACCAGGATGGAAGACTTCGCTGAGATCCCTGGATGGAACTCTGTTCCATCGGACCAGTTTCAACTTTACATTAACATCCTCGCTCCAAATTACGTGGACAGATACTGACAAGATCCTTCAGGGAAAAAGAACTTGGACAATTTCTGGAAAAGCGCATGGGACAGAGTGCCCAAGCTGGAAGAAGTGGCACTAGCTTCTATAAACTCTGTAACAACTTCTGCCGATGTGGAGTGCAGTTTCAGCACTCATAACCTTATATATACGGACACACGCAGAGGCTTTGGGGAAGACAATCTCAGGAGATCGGTTTTCATGTGTTTTAATGCAAATAAATAAATGTCTTATTTTAATTTGCTGTACTGTAAAATGTGTTAATGCAAATATGTAAATAAATGTTTTGTTTTAATTATAAAGATGTCAGTACTGCAAATAAAGAATTCATTTTTAACTTTACTAGACTTGTTTTGTATTTTTATTGGGTCTCAGAACTTTCAATTTTGGGTCACAGAATTTTGGAAAATATTTTGCAGAAGAATTGGGGCCATGTCCATAGTCGCCCAGCGCCCAGTAGGAGGGAGCGCCTGGTAGGAGCAGCCTGCGGATGAGCACACACACCCCTGCAGCCGGAGAGCACCGGGCAAGGCCAGGCACCGGGCACGGAAGTCCCGGATGAGCTGCCAGGGACCTCGGGCACACGTGCCCGACACACACCCAGTCTGACCTCCGGCGAGGGCACGCACGCCCCAGCGGACTCCGAGGAGGTGGAGGGCGAGGAGGAGACCGTTACCCTGCACCTCATGGCATGCCAACCAGGCAGACACCAGTCCCAGCGACCGCCCGGCCTCGGAGGGAACAACCACCAAGGGAACAGGTAGGGGCAATGCAGGGCACACGTACGGACCCCAAGGGGGGGCAACGGGGGTGGAATGGGATGACAGCACACACACACACGCAGTCCCGGAGGCTGGGATGGGGCACGGGGAGAGGGAGCCGCACCGGGGCCTGCGGTGCCCATCCTGGGGTGAAGGAGCACCCCAAGCACAGAGACAGGAGGGGGGCAGGGGAATGGCACCCCACATCCTTAACCGACTTCTTTATCTCCCCACAGAGCCACACCGGGCACGGGAGGGCCGTGGCTGGGGGCTACCGGTACCCCCGGCCCAGAGGATGCGGGACCACCGAGCGCGGATGTGCAGGTGCTGGGAGGACCTCGCCCAGGAGCTGGTCACCACCAGCATGCGGCAGACTGAGGAGATGCTGGAAGCTGTCAATCGGCTGGAGGAGGGGACATCAAGGGCCTTGCAACAGGTGGAGGGGAGGGACCGGGCGCTGCTGGCGGAGATGTGGAAGGACCATTGGCTGATGAAGCAGGACATGGACTGCCAATTGGAGGCACTCCAGGCCCACTCGGACTGGCAGGACCGGCCAGCGCCGCCACCCCCGCCTCCCCAACAGCACTAGGGACCACGGATCCAGGGACCCATGCCCCCACACCTCAGATGCCAGCAGCTGGGTTGATGGGCCCCGATACGGCCGCAGGCAGCGTGGGGAGGGGAGACAGGGCCCCCCTGGGGGGGCGGTCGGGCACCAGGGGCAGGGTACCCGGCCCTTCTGGGTGACAACACCTCCTCCTCCACCTCGGATGAGGGGGAATCGGTAGCCTCGGCCATCCCTGTTGGCAGGGGACAGGGCCAGCCGGGGATGGGGGAGGGGCAGGGCAGCATAGGGGATGGGGTGGGGAGGGGGCGTCTGGGACCGCGGAGGGGGTGGGAGGGGGGAAGGGTACGAGGATACATGGGTGTACCAGAGTATGGGGCGGGACAGGGGGACCACAATAAATGGTCTGAGACACACCTAACCATGTCCGAGTGCTTTCTTTCCTACAGGTGCATATCCCATGCCCAGGGACATCCCACACATGGCATGACACAGTTGTGTGCCCCACCCCAAGGTACTGGCTCGGGTTCAACATTGGGGGTACTCTGTGCAGCCCCCTGGAGCTTGGTTCCTGGCCCCCGGGCTGCTGCCCTTCCCTGTGCGTGTGCGTGCTGTCATTGCTATCTCCACTAGCAGGTGGGTATGCGTGGGGCTGTCCAGCCTTGCATGCCGGCAGCTGTACGCTGCCCACTCCCTTCTCATCTCTCCACAGCGGCCCCATTGTTCCCGTCCTGCTGTTATCTGTTGGCCTTGGCAGCCCCTGTCTGCCTGTCCAGCCCCCCGGCCCCGCATCCCATGCTGCCCCCATGGCCGCTGTGGCTCAGACCCTCCTGGAGCTGTACCATGGCAGCTGCATCCCAGCCCGAGGTCCCGCTTGGAGCCTCCGGGGGCTCTGTCCATGTCTGGACCGCCCGCAAGAGCATGGCCCTCTGCGATCTGTGGTGCTCGCCCATCGTTCTGCGCAGCCTGCACTCCTTGCCCACCCGGCCAGATGCCTATCAGTGCCTGAAATTTGGTATGCTGCACTTTGGCTATGTCATGACCACTGGTGACTGCCGCGTGCATTGTGAGGAGCTGGGGCTCATCCCCTTCCCTGAGGGGTGCTTACCGGACACGCCGGGGGTCCTAGCAATGTGGATCCCTGCCGAGATGACCTCAGCTCAGTGTGTGTATGCCTTCCCGGGATATGCGACCTGCCTGTGTGAGGGTGGCCCTGCCGTGTCCTACTTCATCAGCGTGCAGGGTGCCCGTGGGTATCCACGCTCCCGCGGGGCTCCCTACTACCATCTGCTGGAGCTGTTCCACCTGTCCTGGCCCTCTGCTGCCGATTATGGCTTGCCCCCCCCTCTGGGCCAGAGCTGGTGGCCCTGTCGGAGGTGTGCAGCCGCCCTGATGTGCAACTCGGGATGAGCGGTGCGGATCCCTTCGAGGCCTTCTACCTGATCTGCTTCTACATGGCCGAGCGTGGCTTCTGCCGGTGACTGTGGCAATGACCCCGCTATGTGCACCTGCTGTTGTTACCGCCCCCTCCACCCAATTGGGGCCCCTGCAGCTGGCCGTAGGGCGCTCCGGGCCCATCTGACATCCGGCTGCCTCCTCAGCGCCTTTGTTCTGTCTGTGGCCTGCTGCCTCCTTGGGACAGCTGGACTCCCTGGGACCTGCTGCCGGCTGCCTGCCTGTCACCCCCTCGCCTGGGACCCACTGCCGCCGCCCCGGACCCCTCCGTGTGGCCTCCGTGGTGGGCCATGGTGCTGGCTCCCTCCCTCCCGGATTGGGCCCGGTGCCCCCCTTGCTGCTGCCCCATCTCCTGCGCCCTGGCCCCGCGCGCTCCCGTGCTGTATGCCTCTGCGCCAGGCTGGTGTCACTTCTGTCCTCAATAAATGCCTGTTGTGCTTCACTGTGCCTTGTGTTGCCTCCTGTCTTTTTGGGTTGCTGGGTCCCCCTTCCTCTTGCCCGCTGGGGTCTTGCCCCCTCCCCCTCCTGCTGGGCTGGCCATGCCGGACCCTCACCGCCCCCCCGTACATCCGACTGGCCGTGGGGTTCCCTGTCCCCCCTGGTGTGTGCCCCTCTGTCCCCCTGCTCGGCTCCCCTTTGTTGTGTGGGTGTGCAGCTTCGTTTGTGTGTGTGCGCTTCTCGTTTTGAAGTCCGCGCGCCTTTCATGCGGCCACTGTTTGTGAGCGCTGCTGCTCCCTCCACCCCCTCCCTTTATGTTTCCCTTCCCTGGGTGGGACCCTCCGCTGTCTGTGGCTTCGTTTGCCCTCAGGCGGCCATGTTTGCGGCTGTGCAACCCTGGTGCCTTGTGGGGCTCCCACTGCGGTTCTCGCCACCATGTCACGTCTGTTGGGTTCCCTCGGCTCGGGTTCACTCCAGTTGGCCCCGGGCGGTGGTGCCGCCCCTGTCATGTCTTTTGGGGCCGCGCAGCTCACCATGGCCCATGGTGAAGCAATTGACACCAGGGTGGGATTCACTGTGGTGAATCTCACTGCGTCACATCTGAAATCACCCATGTTTTAGGTTAGATTGCAGTTTTGTATTAGTGTCCTTTTTAATGTCCATCTTTTCAATACTGTTTTTTTTTTCAAAGGTCTCTCAGCAATATTTGCTCAGTCAGAGAAATGTGTATAAATCTGCGTGATAAAATAATCCAAATCGGAGTCAATCTTATATAGAATTCTTCCAGTCTGTACTGAAATTCAGTCAATGTCTGCTCCATGGTCAAAACATACCAAAGTAGTTGAAACAGATTCTGTTCCGACAAGTATTCCTCAGATTTCCAATTCTGTGCGATGATGTGTTGAGCCGCTAGTCACACCTGATTGCATGTTTCTTTTCGCTCAGAGATAAATGGAGTTTTAGGGGAAATTCCTAGGAGGCCTATAGCAAGTCTAAAAGGAAGCATTATTTCTGTAATTTCATTTATAATCCCCCATACCTTTCTCCATAGGGGTGTTACTCTTTCACATTCCCACCAACAGTGGAGCACTATTCCTTTTATTTTACACCCTCTCCAGCACACATCAGCTCTTAACACTTGTGCCTTATGTAAATTTACTGGTGTTCTGTATCAGTGTAAAGGTAAGGATTTTTTAATTTTATTTTTTAACCTGTATTTCCTTCACTAACAACAACCTGGAGCTGCTGAACATGTTATATTTAATTCTGCTTTCTGAAATTTGGTCCCTAATTCCTTTTCCCATGTTTGAATATATCCTAAATCTAGAGATATCATTTTTTTTTTTATGGCTTTGTAAAGTCTGGAAATTATTCCCTTTCTTCTTCCTATTAATTATTATTATTATTATTTTATTAGCAAGCATTTATATAGTGCCAGCAATGTACCTGGCACTTTACAAAGTAATGCAATAGACACGGTTCCTGCCCTAGGGCTTAAAATCTCAGAAACTGGGCTGCGGGGGAGGGAGGAGGGGGGGATGAAGGAAGGGGAACAGAGAGAGAGACAAGTGTAACATCCACGAAGATGTGAGGTCCCAGGTACACATGCTTGGCTTGGTTACATCGAGAATGATGGCTGGTTGGTCCATGTGGTGAGGATATGAGTACACAGACCTCAGGTAACAGATTATACTGGATGAAGGGTATCAGCAGGAGTTAGGTGAAGGGAGAGAGGAGTCAGGGAGGGCAGAGCAGAAGAGGTGGGTCTTGAGGAGGGATCTGATGGTACGAAGGGAGGGGGCGAGGCGGATGTGGGCAGGGAGGAAGTTCCAGGCGTGGGGGGCAGTTAGGGAGAAGGGACGAAGGCAGTTAGGGGAGCAGGGGAGGCATGGGGGGGGCGCGAGAGGGGACAGGAGGAGCGGAGTTCACAAATTTCAGATTCAGATTTATTTATTAAGGCGGGATCGAAGGCCATAGCCAAGAGTTCATGAATTGGAATATGGAGGAAAATTAGCACAGAGAGGTAGGGGTTGGGGGGAGCAAGATTCTGAAGAGCTTTATAGGTGAAGATTAAAAGCTTGTGCAGGATTCATTCAGGAAGGGGAAACCAGTGAAAAGAGGAGAGGAGGGGCTGCACATGGTCGAAGCGATGGGCAAGGTGGATGCCCCTGGCAGCAGAGTTTTGGACGGAGATAAGGGGAGAAAGGTGAGAGCGAGGGAGGTCAGTAAGAAGGAGGTTACAGTGAGGCCCATGAGAAGGAGGTATATAATTCTTCTATTATTGTCAAATAGTTCATATTTCAACAGATGGGATTTCTGGAAATATTCAGCTTTATAGTGTTTATTATGTTTAGCTTTAAATGTATTATATGTAAATATATTGACTCTAGTTTGTAGGACCTGCTCAGTTTCTTCTTTTGACATGACTTCCTCTGATTTAAATACTGACCTTTGTAATTTCCTTATTTTTCAGGGAACATGCAACAGATCATCCTTCTGTTCATCTAGCAAGCATATCAGAGAGGTATCAGGAGTAGTCCCTGCCTGCATGTCAGCCTTTCCCGTAATCTTTTCCCATGTTTGTCATACTGTCGGTATAAATGGGTGGTCTAATTTCTGAGGTAAGTTGTCTTCCTTTATATCATTTAAAAATATTTAAAAGTTATAAGACCAGCAGCATCTTGCTCCATTTTTAATCAACTAATATCTTTTGGCTCTGTATACCAAATCTGAGTAGCTCTCATCACCGAAGCTTAATGATACATTTTTAGTTCTGGCACATTTAGCCCACCCAAAGCTTTGTCTGTAGATAATATGGATTTGTATTCTGGGTTTCGCTTTGTTCCAAATGAAAAAGGCAATAATTTTGTTTACGGAGTCAAAAAAATCTTTTGGAATTCTGATGGACAGAGTGAACAAGGCGTACAGGATTTTTGGCAGCATCATCTTTATCAGGTTTGTCCTGCTCACCCACCCATCCTTCCCTTTGTCCACTTTTCTTTTCAGTTCTCCCAGTAGGGGGAGAAAATGTTTTTATATAGATGCTGTGTGTTCTTTGTTAGCCTTACTCCCAGATATGTCGTCTCCTGATCAGACAGTTCAAAAGGAACGATTCATTGGAGTGCAGCATAATTTATGGGCATGTGAAACATCATTGTTTGGGATTTTTTGAAATTTACTTTATAGCCAGAAAGAGTGTCAAACTCCTCCAGAAGTTTCATTAAGGGTGGAATGGAGCTGATCAGGTCTCCCAAATAAATTATCATATTGTCTGCGTACATTGAAACTTTGGATTCCAAATTCTTAAACGTGATGCCTTGTTAATGTTTTTATGTTGTCTGATATTTGATCTAACTTTGGAGCCACTAGCTATAGCTAACAGTTGGGACAGGGGCAGCCCTGTCTTGTCCCTCTTTTTAGATGAATTTGTTCTGATAATTTTCCATTAATTAAAATATTGACTAGGGTGTTTTTATATTAATTTTTTATCCATTGAAGGAAATTTCTAGAGAGTCCCATCTTGTCTAACGTAGTGAATAAAAATGTATGTTCCATCATGTCAAACGCTTTCTCAGCGTCAAGTGAAATTACTGCTGCCATTTAAAAAATCTTTTTGTATTCTATCTATTATACTATTTGTTTTTCTAATGTTATCAATTCCCTGATGTCCGGGGATGAAGCCTGTCTGGTCTATAGCTATTAAATTATGAATGAATGTAAATACCCTGTTCGCCAAAGTTTTAGTTAAGATTTTCATATCTACATTAAGCAGCGAGATAGGGCGATACCTGCCACATTCATCAGCATTTCCCCCAGTTTTTAGACAGACTGTAATGATTGCTTCTTTAAAGGAGTGTGGTATCTCATCCCGTGTTGTCAAGGAATTGTAGACTCTAGTTAGATATGGGGTGATTTGGACCGCAAATGTTTGATAGAATTCAGAAATAAACCCGTCTGGGCCCCATACTTTATTTTTTGGAAGGGCTTTGATGGTTTCTTGTATTTCTTCCATTGTGAAGGGACTATCAAGCATCCCCTTTTGTGTGTCTATTGTTAAGGTATTGGCAGTTTATTTAAGAACTTATGTATATTGTCTTAATTGGGGTAAATTGTTTCATATATTTTTCTATAAAATCTTTCAAATTCTATTTTGGTATCTTGCCTTTGTTTTAGAATACCATTCTGATCTTTAATTTTAGCTATCATGGTTCTCTTCTTTTTTTTTTTAACCATCCACACTAACACTTTATCGCTTTTATTAGATTTTTCATAATAAAAGCTTTTTATGGATCTAATTTTATTGAAAGTGGGCTTTATTTCTAATGAGTTTATCGCATTTGTAGGCCGTTTTTACACGGACAGTCCCCCCACCCTGCTCGGTGTTTGGGTGAGCATCCGTGTAAACGGCTGGCATCCATGTAAAAATGGTCCTAGTCTCTCTAATTTGGTCTTCTAGCTGATTGGATTGTCTATTATTGTTTAAAGTTTCTAATTTTTTTAACTGATTATATAATTCAACTAATTTGGCTTTCTTCTTTATTTGCAGAGACCAGAGAAATATAATGGCCCTGAATATAGGCCTTGGCTGCTTCCCAAATCGTCTGGATATTCATATCTGGCATTCATATCTGGTGTATCATTCTGAAGAATTCGTTTATATTGTCAGACATCCTTTCTCTGATCCATGCGTTTAATAAATCACATTTATTGAGCTTCCATGTGTTTGTTTCCTTTTCAGTGCCTTCAGAACTGTGCCAGTCTAAAATCAAAGAACTGTGATCGAAAAACACCACGTTTCATGTAGCAGTTAATACATTTCTGTAAATTACTCTTTTCTACCAAAAGGTGGTCTAACTTGGAGTATGAGTTATGCGTTGCTGAAAAGAAGGAAAATTCTCTTTAAAAAGAGTTGGCCTTTCTCCATACATCTAATAAGCTCTCTCGTTTAAGCTGTCTTTGTACTTTTATATGTTCCATTAACAATCCGGCTTGCCCAGATTTATCTTCAGGAGAAAGTGGAATATTGAGATCTCCCATCACAATCAAATGTTCCACCGAAAATTGTTTGACCTTAGAAAGACATTTCTCAAAAAAAATTGGTTTGCCCTTCATTTGGGATATATAAATGTACAAATGTGTAGTTCTGATCCATGATTTGTCCCCTGACCATGACAAATCACCCTTCTTTGTCCTGTTGTACTTGTGATAGTTTAAAGTTAATATCATTGGTGAACCCAAAAATTACTCCAGCTTTTTTATGACCAGGACCCTCAAAAAAGATCTGCTGGAATTGATGACTCTTAAATCTAAATTCATCATGTAACAAATAGGATTAATAGTTAATATCATTGGTGAACCCAAAAATTACTCCAGCTTTTTTATGACCAGGACCCTCAAAAAAGATCTGCTGGAATTGATGACTCTTAAAACTAAATTAATCATGTAACAAATAGGATTCCTGAGCTGCAAATATTTGAATTTTGATGCTTCGTATGAAGTGCCAGACTCGTCTACATTTGACTGGGTCATTAAGACCTCTGACATTAATCGTTGCTAGTTTAATACAATTCAGGCCGTTTTTATACAGACTGGGGGTGGGTGGGTTGGCGCAGCGGGTGTAGGTAGGTGTGTGCCCATTTACACTGACACACACACACCTCCACCCATGGAGCATCCCCCGTTCTGTTGGAGGCCTCCGTGGGTGAAGGTGGGTGGAGATGGGTGTGTAGCGGGTGTTGGTGAGTGTGCGGCGGGAGTGCACACGCACAAACACCTGCCGCCGGTGGTGTTTACATGGGTGCATACCACCGCACACCCATCCCCCCATCCACCAGCGGTCGTATACACGGACTGGCCCCCCGCACACCCTCCCGAACACTGAGCGGCAGGGGTGTCTATGTAAAAATGGCCTTATATCCCATCCGTATCTCCTAAAACTCCCTCCCAACCCCCAAACTGTATCAACTCCTTTAAACAACATTATTCTGTCTATAACCAAATTTAGAGCTGTGGACTGAATTCAGTGGTGTTCTGTGCCAGATCAGTAGCTGGCCCTGGCACGAACCCACTTTTCTCCCTCACAGAGAGAGAATATAATATATGTGTATTTGAACTTATTTTAATTCTCCAATATATTGCCTTGATAGTTTCCATCTACCCCGTTACCCTAAACATGTACGTCAATAGTACAACATTAGACTAAATGTATGTAAGTTCAACACCCCTATCTAACTCACCAAACTTAGTTCTCCACAACTGGCATTGGAGTCCATCGCTCCGTGGGTGGGTGGAGATGGGTGTTGGGTGGGAGCACGCACACACCTACAGCCACCGCCCGTGGTGTTTAAACAGACACCTCCACCCATCTCCACCCAGCAAAATGCACCCCACCCACCCCCCGCAGTGTTTACACAGACACCTCCACCCAGCGAAACTGGGTGGAGACATGTCGTGTGAAAAGGGCCTATGTTGCAGGGCTGCAGTGTTGCCCTGTACCATGTATATTAACATGTAACACCCATTTTATCAGTGTTCAAGTGTCTGTGTAAAAAGGGCCATAATTTGAGCAGAAATATCACATCGGATACAGTGGGTTTTTTAAAAACCTGGTCACATGTTTGCCTCCCACTCTCCCCTGCCTGTGTTTGGCTGTCAGGAGCAAATTTCCAGGATCTTTGCTGCATGTCAAGCCTGTGAAACTGAAACACCTGTGTCCTATTGTGAGGCACAGACTAATACAGAGTACAGCCTCATTTTGACACTTCCCTGGTGACAGCAAGATTTTTAAAAGGGAACTTGGAAGCAGGATGAGGAAAGTTAGGATGTGTCAGTGTTCTAGTCCATTACCAACCACTGGATCCCCTTCTTCTACTATTACAATTTCCACTCATTCAAGATGGAAACCTTCCTCAGCTGAACCTACCGCCTCCACAGCAGGAAACAGTTCTTCTCCCATCTCAGAGAGTATCGGAGCCTCAGCCATCTGACTCTGAATGCTAAGTCCCCAACTTCATCACTCCTCCACCCAAAGGCAAGTGTTTTAATGACAAAGGACACATTCATACAAAATGTTTTCACCTGGGTAAATTATTACCCTCGGGTAGTTTACCCAGAGATGAAGTTTTTTTTTTCTGGCATCTTCCACCAAGGGGCAAATTACTCTGTCTTGATCCATATGGAATAGAAATGTCTACAAGAAATAGTGGTGTGTGATAACATTTACCTTATGATAGTAGTTTTGTAAAATCATGAATGGCATAAAACAGGTAGGGTGTTGTTATTTATCCTTTCAAATAATACTAGAACTAGGGGATTCTCCATGAAATTAAGGATATTTTTAAACATGACAGTGCTGAGCACCACCATGCTTTGATCCTACCCAAGATGAGAGCCATCACCCCGGACAGAAGTAGGCCTGACTACAAACAAATGTGCTGGTGGCCGGGGAGGGGGCAGGGAGAGGGTGGGGGAACAGTTGCCCGCATGGCCCCACCCTTGGTGCTACTCAGCGTGGCGCAGCATCTTCCCTGAAGGGCGGGTGTGGCAGTCTATGAGGCTGCCACAGCTGCCCGAAAAAGCTCCAGCAACCGACCCGAGTTAGGTAGAGCAGACCATCAGACGTGACGGCCTGCTCTACCACAGTCCAGGCTAGGCTTCCCTGGACTATGGCAGGGAAAACTCTGGGATGTGTACTGGCAGGTGCCCAGTGCACAACAGAATTAATCCTGCCACGGGCTGGGGTATGTTTATTCCCACCCGCAGCAAACATCTGGTAGGCGGGAACAAATGTGACACCACCATGGGTGGCCACACCAGGGTAACCGTGGCCACCTGTGGTAGAGTGTTTTCAGAAGTTATGCTAACTGGCAGCAGATTTAAAACAAATAAAATAAAGTTTTTTTGTTTTTTTACTCATCACACAGTTAACTTGCGGAACTTGTTGCCAGAGGATCTGGTCAAGGCCAGTAGCATAGCTGGGTTTTAAAAAGGGATTGGATGAGTTCTTGAAAGTTAGATCCATTAATGGCTGTTAGCCAAGTAGGTTGGAGGATGTAACCTCTGACCACTGGGAACTGGGAATGAACAGCAGGGAATGGATCACTTCATTATGACCCGTTGGGTACATCTCCAAACTGACCGAGAGTGACCCCTGTCAGACAGGATGCTGGGCTTGATAGGTCATTGGTTTAATCCAGTATGGCACTTCTTATGTTCTTACCTTTACTGCTCCGATATAATAAACTGGAGCAGGGGGCAATTTTCTCCTGGGTAGAAGCAGCCAGATGAAATGACTTTACCCCTGGTTAAAGAACCCAGAAGTAATTTAACCAGGGGTAAGCATTTCATGTGAACATATCCAATGTGTAAACTTTCACTTACTTGTTACCAACAGGAGAAATTGGTTCTGTTTGAAGTCCTGCATGCAATGAAGTCTCATAAACCCTCTGAGGTCTGCATGGAGGAGTCAGTGGTATTTCCACCTCAACTGGATAATATAAGTTGTAACTAACTGGGAATTGCAGAAAATCACATTGAACTTCACAGCATTAAAAGCGAACAAAATTAATTAAGTGTAAATATTCACCTACCCTTCCTATTTCAGTGGTATTTTTTATATCATAAAACATCTACACAAAAGATTACCTCACTTATACAATAATGAATGTATTCCTGTACTTAAATTTAAAATTTCAGATTCTGTGAATCTCTACACATGTAGCCAGCTACTGAAAATTAATATAATCAATTTGTTACTGGGGTTTATTTATTGTTGGTCACCTGTGGTTCTGTAATGCAATATTTACTTAGGTAAAACTACAGTGGATGGAATGACTCTTTTAGCCTATATTTGTGATGTTTGTAACAACACACACACACACACACACACACACACAGACAGTAGAACAGAAATTTTGCAACTCGGATACCACAGGATATGAGGGAGCAACTATTGTTTCAAACATGATTAACATTGTGCTACAAATGTTTGCAATCTGGCATATGCGCCACAGAGAAAATTCTTCTTTACTTGGGTCTATTCAACTTCAGTTAGTTTCCCATGTACAGGACATGTACAAGATCAGACTTTATATTTTAAAAAAGCAATGCTAACAAATTTAAGCAGTTAATATTTTTTGCCCTAATTTTGCCAATACAATTCTTATGTTCTTACCTATTCTTGGGTAAGAACATAAGAACATATAACAATTTCCAATACAATTCTTATATTCTTACTTGATGTTCTATGGTCCTTTTCACACAGAGGGTAATTTCAGATGTGACACGCTCCCGGATCGCCACAGTGGATTCCCAACCATGACTAGCCGTCCAACCCTGACCCGTGGTTCTGACAGGCCCCAAACAGACATGACGGGAGCGGGACCATGACAAGGAAACAGACAGCCAGGCCACGATCTGGGATAGCGCAACAGATGTGACACCGATCCCGGACCATGGCAAGAACTCCCAGAAGCCACCGGGGTGGGGCAGGACACAGTCATTGCCAACCAAGGGCAAAGGAAGCCAAAAGTGCCACAAGGCACCACTCAGGTGAGGGAAACAGGAAGGGAGGGGAAGGAGGGAGGTGAGCGGCCGAGCCGCGCGCACACAACAGGGAGAAGGAAGCCACGGACAGAGTTGAACACAAACCACACACATGCTGGCGAGCACATGCACAGCCGAAAGGGAGTAGGGGGGAGACACACAGAGGCACACAAGGGGGGATGGGGAACACCACACCGGGCAGCCCAACAGACAGCGGCAAGGACACGGGGGGGCTGAGGCCAACAATGGGCAATAAAACAGGAGGGGGTCGGGGCTGGAACAGTGCGGGACACGGGAGCAGGCACCCAACACCCCAGGGACAGCACAGGCACCACGAGGCACCCAACAGCAACACAGGCTGCTGAACAGACAGGGGTCCACACAGTGACAGAGCAAGGGAACCCCAGTCACAAACAGTCACAGAGGCATCATGGGGGTGGGAGTGGGGCTGAGCACGGACACTGGCTGGGAACCGGCTGAGCCAGGGGTGCAAAGGTCCACGGGGATCCCCAGTACATGTGTCGGATAGCTAACAGTTGACTGGGGGTGGGTCATGGAAACGAACCCCAAGGGTACAGATGGGACAGCGGTGCCACACAGACGGCCCCGGAGTGCAGATGAATCGGCACAGCCGAGCGGAACGGGGGGAGCAGATGGAGCCAGGACAGCAGCGGGTCCACAATGGGAATGATGTAGCGGGTCACAGAGATGATAGGCAGGACACAGATGACCCAGGGGGGACCTACAGCCAGCTGCACGGGGTCACAAAGGGGGTGGACAGGGTGGCCCAACAAATTAACATAGTGGGGCCAACGATAGCCCATTCGTGCCATGTGGTGGGCAACAAGATAGTAGGCCTCAAAAGGATTGGGACTGGTGAGTCCAACCTGAACATCGGCACGGGACCACACCTCAGACAGCGTTAGCAGCTCGGGTCTGGTGGGATCGGGTAAAGCATAGTCAGCAGCAGGGGGCCACGACAGCTGTCCGAGCTCCAACAGGCGATAATACAATGTCCCAGGGGAACGCTGGTAGCCACGGGCCCCTAGGATGCAGCAGAAATAGGACACAGCCAGGGCAGGGCTGCCCTCCACCAGACAGGTCTGGAAGCCGGACAAGGCACAGAGAGAGAGCTGACACCATCTCAGAAGCAGACCACGACACCAGTGACACCCTGATCTCCAGAATGTGCCCATCTGGAAAGGGACGGAGGCCCAGCTCCACAGCATGGAGCCGGCACTCGCAAGCAGTGGCCACATATCCAAAGCGGCGGAGGCCCAAGCTCAGACACCGATAGGCATCCGGGAGGGTAGAAGAGGAGTCAAGGAACAGTTGAACGCCAGGGGAATGCCACAGGTCAGCTAGAGCCATGGTCTCCTTGTACGTCCAGCAACACAGACCGGCTGCGGAACCACTGAGCGGGAGCTCTGATGCAGCAGCATCAGCCATGGTGCAGCTGGCAGAGGGTCTGATAATCAAGGATAGTGGGGCCCCTCAAACCATGGTAGGCAGGGGAGGCAACCAGGGGAGCTCCAAGGCCACACGATAAGGGTAAGGGTGGCACAATGTGATGGCAGGGAAGCGATGCGTGGGGAGCAGACACAGCACAGCTGCAGGAACCCAAGGCCGGAGATGGCCTACACGCAGAGAGCAGTGATATGCACACAACGTTCATTCACTGTCCAAGGCCCCATTAAGCCACCTACATGCTGGGGGCACAGCCCTCCCCCCTCCCATGCACCCGAGCACCCAACACTCCAATAGGTGGTAGCGACCGGCACCAGGGGGCACAGGACCTACAGGCGGAGCCCCCCGATACAGGTGAGCGGCCTCGTGCTACCAGGACCACCCGCTAATGCATAGCCCACAATCAATCAACGCAGCACCTAGGTACAGGGCCCAACAGACAGCTGGTGGCATGTGAGCGTGAGCTGGCCCCAGGCCCCTTATAGCAAGCCACAACCTGCAGCACAGCGGTACGAGTGTGCCTCCAAGCAGTGTGCCTGACACCGCCCGGTACTCCTGGGGCACCTACCAGCTAAGGTCCTCGCAGGTACCTGACATGGCTCCTACAGGAGATCATAGCGGAGTGGTACTGCCAGCACCCCGAGCTCCAGCGGGTTACCACGGAGCTGCTCGAGATGTACACTGGGGTGCGTGAAGCCTGGCCCAGTTCGCTGCAACCAGCCTGCTCGCCCACCACAGGCGCCGTCACATCAAGGCCATGCACACGCAGGCTCTCTGGGATGTACTGCAGGGTCCTGCTGATCGCACGCACCCATCCAGCTGCCCTCAGGCAAGCAGCTGCACGCCACTACTGGAGGAGGGCAGCCCTCTTCAGAGCTGTCATGCTCTCTATGCCCATCGACAGGCGCCTCTGGACTGTGCCCAGGACCCAGCAATGGTGGGAGGGGGCCATGACATGATGGGACAATGCTGCTTGGAGGGTACACTTCCGGATGGACCGGTGTACCCTCCTGCAACTAGCAAAGCTTCTGCGGCCCTGGCTGGAGCGGCTGCACACCCCCATACACTCCCCTATCCCAGCCACGCAGCGGGTGAGCATAGCTGTCTGGACCCTGGCCACCCTGGATTCCTGCAGTTCTGTAGCTCAACACTTCGGAGTGGGCCTCACAACCATCACCAGCATCATCTGCGACTTCTGTGAGGCTGTGGAGGCAGTCCTCCTTGACCGCATGATCCAGCTCATGGATCAGGGGGCTGTGATGACCAGCTTCAAGGCTACTGGGTTCCCCAACTGCGTGGACACAATCGATGGCACCCATGTGGAGATCCTCCCCCCCCCCGCCCGATGATGGGGCCGAGTACATGGTTACCACTCCATGTTACCGAGTAATTTATTTATTTACTTACATTTATGAGTTGTCCCATATGCCTACGGCAGCCCGGGGCGACATACAATTAACATTTATAAAACCTTTACTTTCATAAAAACATCAACAATTAAAACATCCAGGGATAAAGAAAAAAATAAATAAGGGCAGGAAGAAAAAAAACAACTAACCCACCCTCCCCAAAGGCCTGGGCAAACAGCCAGGTTTTACAAGCCTGCCAAAATGTTAGGAGGCTTGGGGCCAGGCGAGCTTCCTCCGGGACAGAATTCCAAAGACGTGGCCTAGCCACCGAGTATGCCCTCTCCATCGTGGCCCCCCGCTTAACATGGGGGACCTCCAGGAAGGCACCCCCGGCAGACTGAAGGAGCTGCTCTGGGGCGCGGAGGGTGAGGCGGTCCCTGAGGTATGAGGGACCAAGACCGTGAAGGGCCTTATAGATCAATACCAATACCTTGAACCTGGCTCGGCATACTATTGGCAACCAGTGCAGAGTCCGGAGCACAGGTGTTATATGCTCCCGACAACCCGTCCCCATCAGGAAACAGGCCGCCGCATTCTGTACTAGCTGCAGCCTCCGAACCAGGAACAAGGGCAGCCCCACATAGTGCACGTTGCAGTAGTCCAGCCTCGAGGTGACAAAGGCATGGATGAGGGAGGCCAGGTCCAGCCTGGAGATGTATGGACGTAGCCTCCGCACCAGATACAACTGGCAGAAGGCGGCCTTTGCCACCACCTCCACCTGTTGATCCAGGTGGAGGTCCGAATCCAACACCACCCCCAGACTCCGAACCTGCAGAGCTACAGGAAGGTGAATCCCCCCAATCAGGGGAGGCAACACCTCTCTCGCTCTCCCCACCATCATCATCATCCCTGTCTTATAGGGGTTGAGCTTCAGTCTGCTCTGCCACATCCACTCCTCCATGGCCTACAAACACTGGGATAGCAACGAGACATCAGGGTCTGGGTCAGCTGAAAAAGATAGGTACAGCTGAATATTATCAGCATATTGGTGACAGTGCACCCCGAACCCTCTCACGACCTCCCCCAGGGGCTGCATATGCACATTAAATAGTAGTGGAGACAGATTAGAACGCTGTGGAACGCCGCAGGACAAGGCGTGGGGGCAAGATGTTTCCGCTCCCAACACCACCCGCTGGCTTCTCTCTGAGAGGAATGAACAGAACCATTCAAGAACAGTCCCGTCCAGACCCCCCCAGGTCACGCAACCGCCTCAACAGCAGTCCATGGTCCACGGTGTCAAAAGCAGCTGAGAGATCTAGCAGGACAAGAAATGTAGAACGTCCTGTGTCCATCTCCCGGCGGAGATCGTCGCCCAAGGCCACCAACACTGTCTCAGTACCATAGCTGGAATGGAACCCAGATTGAAAAGGGTCTACGAAACTGATGCTGTCTAGATGCGCCTGGAGCTGGATCGCCATCGCCCGCTCCATAACCTTCCCTAAAAAGGGAAGGTTAGAGACAGGTTGGTAGCTGGCAAGTGCGTCCACATCCAATTATGTTTTTTTCAGCAGGGGACGCACCACAGCCTCCTTGAGGCTGGGTGACCACCTTCCTTGCTGCAGGGACACGTTAACCACTCTCGCCAGCACCGTTCCCAATGTCTCCCTGGAGGCTTTCACCAACCAGGACGGGTAAGGATCAAGTTCGCAACTGGTGGCTCGCACAGACCCCAGAACATTCACCGCATCGGCTGGCGTCACTTCCTGAAACTCCCCCCACAAAGCTGGACCAGACGGGGGCCCCGTCACCGCGCGCTCTCCGCCTACTGCCCCCAACCCAGCGTCGAAGTCGCTCTGAATCCAAGCAATTTTGTCCGCGACGTAGATGACAAACTCCTCACAGCGAGCCTGGGACAGACAAGTCCCTGTCCAGTAACAGGCACGGTTACCAGGCATGGTTACCACTCATTGCAGCTCCAGGCCGTTGTCGATCACCGGGGCTGGTTCATGGACATTTTCACTGGCCACTTCGGCCACAGTCATGATGCCCAGATCCTCGCCATCTCCCCCCTCTTCGCACGGATGTACAGGGGGGACTATGCCAACATGCAGATGACCAAGACCGAGGGAGTGTTGATGCCCCCTGCATCAACGGAGACCCGGCCTATCCGCTGCTCCGCTGTCTCATGAAGGCCCATCAGGTGGCCCAGAACCAGATGGAGGCCTTGTACAACACCTGGCTGTGCATCGCGAGGACTGTGGTCGAGAGGGCCTTCGGTGCCCTCAAACAGAGATGAAGGTGCCTGGCTGGCCCCTGGACTACTCGGTGGAGACCTCCGCCCTGGTAATCGGCGCCTGCTGCGTGTTGCACAACATCTGTGAGACCGATGGAGTGGCTCTTGGGTAGCCCAGGTCACAGCGGCCAGCTGGCCCCATTCCATTATACGTGAACATGGCAAACCCCAGGGAGTACTGTTATGCTAAGTGGATCCGAGCAGCACTTACGAGGCACATAACACGGTTGCCCCAGGCCTGAGACTCCTGGGTTCCGTGAGGCGGGACCCCTGCCATGCTCATGCCTGGGAGTGCCCGAGCCTCACCCACTGAGCTCGGGGTCCCCGGTGTGTGTATTGATGAATGACAGACATGATGGTTACAGTGAATAAGGTGTCTTTATTGTATTTACAGTGACCACCGTGCCCTAATTCCCCCTCCCCTGCCCCCCAACCCCTCCTGCTTCCTGGGGCAACCTCTCCATCGCCGGGCACCCTCACCCGCACTGGTGTCCCCCTCCAGTACTTCCTGGCTCTGCGCGGGTTCCTGGCTCTCCTCTGTGGCCACTGCTGGGGCCTGGTCTGGGCCTGGGACTGCCTGCTGCTTCTGCTGCTGCTGCACCTGGTGGGGTCGTTGTTGCCGTCTCAGCCCTGGGGGGCTGGGGAGGTGGATGCATGGGCCCTGTGGTTGGGGCTGCCTCTGCTGAGGGATGGGCACCGGCGGTGGGATGGCTGGTGGATGAGGGGCTGCAGCCTGTATGGTGCCCGGGGGTGCTGCTGCCATGATGCACTCATCGTGCCCGCATGTAGCAGCAGTGACGTGCCAATCTCGAGGGACCGGTCCAGCTTCTGAGAGTGCTCAGTGGTCCGGTGGTCAGTGGTGTCCATCAATCGCTGTATCGCCTCCATCTGCCGTGTGTGGTCCCATCTCTGCAGTCGCCTCTCTGTCTGCATCTCGGCTAGGAGGTGCCTGTCCTGTACCTCCACTTGCTCTATTGCCCTGCCGGTGGCCGCCTCCATCCTGTCAATGGAGGTGATCATCGCTTCCCCCTGCTCCACGCTGGTCCGCATTATCTCCTCCGCCAGGTCCTCCCACTGGAGGTGAACACGTGTCCTGTGCTTCCGCATCCTCTGGGCCACTGGCACTGGTCCCTCTTGGGGCTGGGCTGGCTGCCAGGGCAGTGGATCTGTGGGATACGGGTTCGGTTAGCTCAGTTGGGCAGCCGTTTGCTGCACATGTGCCCCCCTGGAATGGTACTGGGATGGGGCCTGGGATGCCTGCCCATTCCTCCCCCTTCCCCTTGGGTGGTCGGTTCCCCTCCCCTCCCTCCATGCACATGTGACCCGCTACCCCTCCCCTGTTTCCTCATGGTCACCCTCAGTGCTCCGTCTGCCAGCTCTGGCCACCGTTCCCCTGGGAGCCGTGTGTGTGGGTCGATTCACTCCCCCTTGGGATGCCACCCTCTGTCGGCCTGTTGGTCTTCCCCTCCCCTGCACGCTCACCTTGCTCAACCCACTGCTGCTGCTGCTCCCCCTCCGCCTCAGCCTCCTGCGGCAGTGGTGGCGGTCCTGTGTGGGAACGGCTGTGGGGGTGTGGCATTGGGGTTCCCCTGTCCTTACCCCCATGTCCCGCCTGCCCCCTCATCCCCCTCCCGGCCTCCAGTGGGTCCCATTTCTTCCGCTTACCTTCTGCCACGTGTTCCACCGCTCCCGGTGCCCATTCCCCCTCCATTGCCTCCTCCTCTCCCTCGGTTGCTCCTGTAGTAAGGAGGGGGTGTTTGGTTGGTGTAGTTCCCTGCCTGTTGTACCCTCCCTGCTCCCTTGCTGGGTCTGTGCAGGCCCCTGTGCCTTCCACTCCCTGTACCTACCTCCTATGTCCGTCTCCGAGTCATCCGTGGCCAGCTGCTCGATGGGGTTCTGCTCACAGTGCTCCCCTTGTGTCCACTGGCTCAGGGTGACCAGCGTGTCATCGTCGGAGTCCAACCTCGAGTGCAGTAGTGGGTTCCCTGTGCCTGTCTGTGATGGGGGCCTGCTGGTCTCCGAGGTCCTGGGCTGTTCATCATGGGGTGCGGGCCCAGTGCTGCCATGGGAGGTGGGATGTCCACTGTGCCACAGTGTTCCCTACCAGCCAGGAGGCCACGATGGATCCCCTCATATGGAGGATCTGGTCTAGGGCATCATAATAGGGCGCAGTCCGCGCTGCATGACCAGACCTCTGGTTATTGTCCTTTATGTGCTTGTAGCCCCTCTTGAGTTCCTTGGCTTTGGACCGGCACTGTGCTGCCGACCTCTGGTATCCGGCCTCCCCCATGTCCCTCACTATCAGGTCGAACACGTGCACTTGCTGACCGTGAGCTCTACCTGGTTTTCCAGGGACCCCCAGATCCTGATGAAGTTCTGGGTCCCTGGACTCCCCACTGTCCCCCTCTCTGGTACCTCCGGCTCCGTGCTGGGCCCTCTGGCTCCTATGCCGCTGCCTCCACCTCTGCCTCCTCCAGCTCCTCCCTGCTGGTGTTCTGTGGTGGTTCCAGGGCTTGGCCAAGTTTCCTGGTCTGTTGGGTGGATATGGGGGGTTGGGTGCTGTGGTTGTGTCGTTCCTGCCCCCGGTCCCCACCCTGGCTGTCTGCTATCCTTGTATGCCCCCCCCCCGGCCGTCCTGTGGTGGTCTCCGTACCCATTTGGGGGGGGAGCTCTGTTCCCTGTTCGGTATCCCCCTGTGGGGCAGGTTGCTCTGGCTTCTGCTGCTGCTGCTCCTCGCACTGCATCGCTGTCCTGTCTCTTCACCTCATTCCCCTGGTGCAGCGTACCCTTTAAATATCCCTCCTTGTTCCGTTTGTTGGCCGTTGCCTGGCAGCGACGCTGCGTGTATTCGCCACGGCTTGGGATCATTCTGTGTGATCGCGCCTGGCAGTTGCCGTTCAGACGTTACTTTTGGCCGTTTCCCGGTGGGGATTGTATTGACCACGGTTCTGGACCTGCTCCTGTCTCGAGCTCCAGAACCATGGTTGGCCTTGGCCCCTACCAGTGATTGACTGTAGTGAACATCTGGATGCCGCTGAACAGACGTTAAGGGCTCATTGGCTGTGCTGGGGAATTGAGTGTGGTTCACAGTGGTTGACTGTGATCTCATAACCTCTGAAATTACCCAGACACTCCAACACTGATAAAATGGGTGTTACATTTTATTATACATGTTGCAGGGCACCCATAGATCACACCTGCAGCCCTGCAACATGTATAATCAAATGTAACACCCATTTTATCAGTGTTGGAGTGTCTGTGTGAAAAGGGCCTATATTACAATGAAATTGTTTCTTTGTTTTTCATCTTACTGTTTTCAATTTAAATTTTCTTCTTTCACTTTACACAGAAAAGATGCATTGCTAATTAAACAGTCCTCCCTAAGTTAGTTCACTGATCTTCTCTAGCATGAGAAACTAATTAAAGCTATTTATTTTGTCAACAGGAACACAGAGGTATAGTCAAGTCACTAATAGTTCTGGACATGCATCCCAAATTAGTGGTGCTAAGTACCACCAGTGAATTTTCCCCTTGTACCTGGTTCACAGCACTCCAGTGCACTTCCCTTTTGACTAGAACAATCTTCTTCTGTTGTGGAATAGTATTTCGAAATGTCTATTTCTCTTGTAATTTTTGCACCAAGATCTGAAAAAAAGATAAAAAACATGCCACAAATTATAACCATTTCATTTTTTTTTCTCAGTGCCGTTTCTGAGCAATGTTTTTGTGTTCTTTTCAGTCTGCCCCTTCTCTCACTTTTAAAATTTAGCAAAAAGAGATACTACAGTTAGTATTACTACTAAGCATGTGAGAATAAATAATTTTATTTGTTTGTATGCACAACACTGAAAAATTGTGCATACACAATTGGGCTTCCGTAGCTTGGGCTTCGTCTTCGATACTCCCCTTTCCTTTAAACCTTACATCGACTCTATTGCCAAATCCTGTCGCTTCGCCCTCCACAACATTGCTTGGATTCACCCCTTTCTCTCTGTCTCCTCAGCCAAAACCCTTGTTCACGCCATGGTCATCTCTCGCCTTGACTACTGCAACCTTCTCCTTACTGGCCTCCCCCGCTCTCACCGTCCCCCCTTATCTCCATCCAAAACTCCGCTGCTAGGGTCATCCACTCGGCCCGTCGCTTTGACCACGTGCAGCCTCTCCTCTCCTCACTTCACTGGCTCCCCCTTCCCGAACACATCCTTCACAAACTCCTGGTATTCACTTATAAATCCCTTCACAACCTGGCTCCCCCTTACCTCTCAGCCCTAGTCTCCTTACACACTCCTGCATGCACTCTCCGCTCCTCCTTTGTCCCCTCCCTCGCTCTCCCTCATCTCCCCTGCTCCACTAACCGCCTTTGTCCCTTCTCCCTTGCTGCCCCCTATGCCTGGAACTCCCTCCCTGTCCACATCTACCTTGCCCCCTCTCTCTACACCTTCAAATCCCTCCTCAAAACCCACCTCTTCCTCACCGCCTTTCCCGCCGCCTGTTAGAACTTTTCTTTCAATATTTACTGTCTGTCCTCCCTGCAGACTCCTGCCTAACTGCAACCAAGCCAAGCACGTGCACCTGAGACTTTGCATCTGCTTGAATGTTATTTATTCCTTGTCTCTTCCTATGTCCCCTCTCCTTCTCTCCCCCCTCTGTGTCTATTAGATTGTAAGCCATAGGTAGGGGCCACGTCTATCTTATTTTTCTGTAAAGCGCCAGATACACAGCTGGCGCTATACAAATGCTTATAATAAAATAAAAATAATAATAAATAACTAATAATAAATTAGCAGAAAAATGTTAGTTTACAAACCGAGCAAGTTATAGTTGCTTGTTTATGTTCCATAGATGAAACAAAAATTAGATGTAGTTAATTTATGTAGACTAAGACCACAATCCAGCTCGCTCCCCCACCGGCGCAAGGGGCCTTGTGCCAGTAGAGGGGCCGAGAGAGAGGATGTGGCCCCGGAGCAGGGGGGCGTGGGGGCTGGTGGAAGTGGGAGTTCCGCTAGCCCATAGGCACACCCCGTCATTAAAAGTGGGAGCCATGGCCCCTGTGCCGGCAAGAGGGTGGGGAGCACTGCCCTTTCAAGGGACTCACAACCCCGGGGCAGGCTCCACAGTGCTGGTGGGCACCCTATTGGGGTTTCCCCACATGGGGAAGCCCACCGGCCTCCTCACCCTGTGAATGGAATGGCTGTGCCTGCTCAGAGTAGGTGTAGGTCCATTGCAGCCATGCACTGGCCTTCCCAACCCCTTCATGTGCCGGCCCGGGCAGCCCCTGAAACCGGCCCACAACCTTCACTGTTGCTTGTGGGAGCCCTGGATGGTTTATTTATTATTTATTTATAAATATTTGTTAGCTGTCCCCTCATGCCTACGGCATCTCGGGGCAGCTTACAGCATAGAAACACACAAAATTCATTAAAACAATGTTTTAAAAATACAATCCTCCCTAACCCACCCTCCCACCCAAAGGCCTGGGCGAACAGCCAGGTCTTACAGGCTCGCCGAAACGCCAATAGACCTGGGGCCAGATGGGCTTCCTCCGGGAGGGAATTCCAGAGCCTCAGCCCGGCCACCGAGAATGCCCTCTCCATTGGAGCCCCCCGCTTTACACAGGGGACCTCCAAAAAGGCACCCCCGGTGGACCGCAGGGATCGCTCTGAGGCGCAGAGGGCAAGGCGGTCCCCAAGGCATGAGGGGCCCAGACTGTGTAGGGCTTTATAGATCAACACTAGCACCTTGAATCGGGCTCGGTACGCTATAGGCAGCCAGTGCAGAGTACGGAGCACAGGTGTTATGTGCTCCCGCCTTCCCATCCCCATAAGGAGATGGGCCGCCGCATTCTGCACCAGGGGAGAAGCCAGCGGGTGGTGCTGGGGGTTGCAGTAGTCTAGCCTCGAGGTGATGAAGGCATGAACGAGGGTGGCCAGGTCAGGCCTGGAAATGAACACAGCCTCCGCACCAGATACAGCTGGTGGAAGGCGGCCTTAGCCACCATCTCTACCTGCCAATCTAGCCAAAGCCCCGAATCCAACACCACCCGCAGACTCCGAACCTTCTGGGCTACAGGAGGGCGGACCCCCCCTACCAGGGGATTCAGTACCTCCCTCGCCATACCCACCATCATTGCCTCCGTCTTATCAGGATTGATCTTCAGTCTGTTCTGCCACATCCAATCTGCCATAGCCTCCAAACATTGAGAAAGTAATGAGACAGCAGGACCTGGGTCAGCTGAAAATGAGAGGTACAGCTGAGTAGCGTCAGCATATTGGTGACATCGCACCCCGAACCCTCTCACGATCTCCCCCAGGGGCTGCATATATACATTAAATAATAGCGGAGACAGGATTGTACCCTGCGGAACACCACAGGTCAAGGCCCGCGGGCTTGATGATTCAACCCCCAGCACCACCCGCTGGCTTCTCCCCGAGAGGAATTGGCGGAACCACCCAAGGACAGTTCTGTCCAGACCCTTCAGGTCTCGCAGCCGTCTCAGGAGCAGCCCATGGTCCACGGTGTCAAATGCGGCCGAGAGATCTAGCAGGATCAAGAATACTGAACATCCTGCATCCATCTCCCGGCGGAGATCATCCACCAAGGCCACCAAGGCCGTCTCCGTACCATAGCCAAGGCGGAACTCAGATTGAAAAGGATCCAGGAAACCGATGCTGTCCAAATGCGCCTGGAGCTGCAGTGCCACTGCCCGTTCAATTACCTTCCCTAAAAAGGGAAGATTAGAGACGGGTCGGTAGCTGGCGACAGTGTCCACATCCAAAGATGGCTTCTTCAGCAGGGTGCGCACCGCTGCCTCCTTGAGACTGGGTGAAAATCTCCCCTGCCAAAGGGATGCGTTCACTACCCTCGCCAGCACCGTCCCCAAGGTTTCCCTGGAGGCTTTCACCAACCAGGACGGGCACAGATCTAGTTCACAACTAGTGGCTCTAACAGACCCCAGGACATTCACCGCATCAGCTGACGTCACTTCCTGAAACTCATCCCAGAAAGCTCGACCAGACAGTGCCTCCATAACCTCATGCCCCTCGCTTACTGCTTCCAATCCGGTGTCAAAGTTACTCTGGATCTGAGTGATCTTGTCAGCAAAGTAGGTGGCAAACTCCTCACAGTGGGCCTGGGACAAGTCCCCGTCCAGGCAGAGGGAGGCCGGACTGACCAGCCCCCGCACCACCCGGAACAGCTTCGCTGGACGTGACTTTGCAGACGCTATGAAGGCAGAAAAGAACTCCTTCTTTGCTGTCGTCACAGCCTCAACATAGGACCACAAGTGGGTCCTATGGAGAAGTCGGTCAGATTCAGAGTGAGTCCGACGCCAGCGTTGCTCTAGTTTCCTACCTACCTGTTTCATACACCACAGCCCCTCAGTAAACCAAGGGGCCCTGCAGTGACAAGACAGAGGGAGAAGACATCTCGGAGCCACCCTGTCGATTCCCCCCCCCCCAACAAGATATTCCAATGCTGGACAAGCTCATCCACAGAGTGGCCGTCCGGGTCTAAGGTTAACTCCCTCAAAGCCTCCTGGAACTGCTGAGGTTCCATCAGCCTCCGAGGGCGGACCAACCTAACTGGTCCATTCCCCTTCTGGAGGAGGTGCGCTGAGAGACTGACCTGTAGGAGATAATGATCCGTCCATGACAAGGGCGTGTACTTTCACATCCCCCACTAACGGATCACCCGCCTCAAGGCCAGAACAGAAGATCAGATCAAGACTATGCCCTCCCACATGGGTCGGGCAGCTGACCACTTGGGACAAGTCCATGGTTGCCATGGCGGCCATGAACTCACGCTCTGCTCCTACAAGGCCGGCATCGGCATGGGCGTTAAAGTCCCCCAGGACCAAGGTCCTGGAGGAGTTCAGCGCCACCTCCGAGGCCAGCTCTGCTAGAGCGGCAAGGGATGCTGCCGGACAGGAAGGGGCCCGGTATACCAGCAGCACCCCAAGCTTGCCCCCAGTCAAATCAAGCACCACATGGCGGGCTTCAATACCTGAAATCTCCCAAACTGGATATCTCCTAACCGGCCATCCCTCTCTAAAAATAATAGCTACACCTCCCCCCCGGCCCCGTGTGCGGGGCTGGTGCTGAACAGCATACCCGGCCGGAACGAGGGTTCCCTGT
This sequence comes from Sphenodon punctatus, assembly GCA_003113815.1. NCBI lineage: Eukaryota > Metazoa > Chordata > Lepidosauria > Sphenodontia > Sphenodontidae > Sphenodon > Sphenodon punctatus. The sequence continues at coordinate 5,377,826 of QEPC01005594.1, read as the reverse complement.
GTGATCTGGCTCCTGAGAGGTACAGGAAAGGCAGGGTCTCACGAGGGATTGTCCTGGGCTCCCGCAAGCGACGGTGAAGGCTGTGGGCCGGTTCTGGGGGCTGCCTGGGCCAGCATGCAACAGCTTCCTGGGGTCGCGGAACCCTGGCAAGCCCACCTTCCTGCTTGCTCCTCGGTGACCCTGCCTCCTCCAGCTCCCTCTGCATGTCGCAGGGACCGGATATGGTGCTTTGGCCCAGGGGCTTGCGCTGGCACAGCTGCCACCGGTGGTGGAGCAAGCTGGATCGCAGTCTAAGGGTGAAAATAAACGGATAGCCTGCAGGAGTCCCATATTCAGTCCAGGCAGCTCCCACTCCTGAGGTTTTGTGTAGCAAACCCAATGCATTGGCGGGCATGTTGCTACATCCAAACCCCACCCCTCTCCATGGCTGACAGCCATGGGGAATTCTGGGTCCAGAAAGCTCCCCCTTTTGAGCACTCCAAAATGAAAGTGCGCTCGCTGTTCCAACTTCTGGGACCACTCTAGGTGCTTTGCCCACATGGAGGATGCACATACCCTAATTGATGGGGGCAGATCCATGGGTGAACATTGGCCCAGACTGGCCCCCACAGTAGGCCTGCGATGCCCCAGGACTAGGGGTGTGCATGTCATTTTCGTTATTACAATAATGATAATAAAAAGTGTCATTTTCATTATCGTTATTGTAATAACAAAAACGACAAATAATAATAATGAAAATAGAAAAGAAAACGACATTGTGTTTTTGAAATAAAGGGAAAAAAGTGAAAAACGTATTTTTGGCTATAACTTTTTTGCTTCTTATTCAATTCTGATGAACCCTGGGGAAATTGTACCCCAATAGAGGGCACTATGTGTACCAAATTTTGAAACGATTAGATAAAGGGATCTGATTTCAGAAGCAATTGAAGGTTGTGATTTTAAGAAAAGCTCCATAACATTCATAGCTACAACTTCTTTATCTTCCATTCAATTTGCATGAAACCTGGGAATATTATGTCCCTCCACAAGCTTAACACACCTGCCACTATTCAGAAAGATTGGATAAAGGGTCCGAATGGTATAGGAAATTAACTTGGAAATACATTTCCAGCTGTAACACTTATATATTCCATCCTATTTACAAGATGTTTGGCAGGAATGTATCACATACCTTCACTGTCATCTCTGCCAAACTACAGGAAACTTTGCTAAAGGGACCCAATTTTAAAAGCAATTGAAATTGTCCCCTTGAAGACCATTATTCAGATAAATAGCAGCACATGCAGTGCCAGTCAGAGGCAGGCACCCTGCACGGCAGGGGAGAGAGACTGTAGGAGGGAGGATGTGGCTCCCAAAAGACTGACAGACACATTCAATGGCCAATTACTGCATGCTTCTAGCTTTACAGGACCAATTGGTAGTGGCTTCGAGGAGGGCATAGGGGGTGGCCCTGAGGCGGGCATAGAAGGGACATAACTAGGACTTTAGGGATAGCATCCCAGCAATCAGGAGACATAGTTTACACAGCCAGGCTGGCCAATTATCATCACAATCACATCCTGCAGCACCGTGACAGAGGACATAAGAGAATATCTGTTGGCTCTTTCCTAAACAGATGCTTCTAACTTCCCAGTAACAAGTGGGGGAGAGATGTTGGGATGGTCACAGCACAGAATGAGGATATTTGGTTGACATTTCTGCTGGCCAATTGGCATCACAAACCGATCTTATACCTGAGTGACACGTAAGAGAATCCCTGGCATAGGCTCCTTCTCTGCATATGCTGTGCAGGCCTATACAATTGGGACCCTTTATTACATGTTTCCAATATTTGGCAGAGAGGACCCTGAAAGTGTGATATATAGCCCTGCCAAATTTCATGTACAGTGGTTGGACTACAAAGATGTTACAGTCAGACATACATTTATGTTAATTGTTTATACCACCAGAACCCTTTATCCAATCCTTCTAAAAGTTGGCAGATGTAGTAAATATGGGAAGGGGTATAAATATGCCAAGGTTCATCTACATCAAATGTGAGACAAATAAGTTACAACAAAGAATGTATATGAAGATTTTTGCAAAATAAAATAATTCAACTGCTTCTAAAATTGGATTCCGTTATCCAATTGTTTTGGAATTTGGTATATATATTGCCTTCCATTTGAGGTATATTTACCCCAGGTTTCATCCACATATAGTGAAAACTAAAAAGGTTACAGCCAAATATGTGTTTTCCATTTAAACCAATGGAAAACGAAAATGAAAGTAAAAACGAAAATGACAATTTGATATTTATGAAAACGAAAACGACAAATTTAAATAACTAAAACGAAAATGACATGGGCCCCTGGTGCACATCTCTACCCAGGACTACTCTGTGAGTGGAGGCTCTGTGGCGCATGGGAGCACGCATCTCTCAGCCATGTAATAAATAAATGGGCAGTAAACACAGGCTGCACCTCCTGGTGTGGACTATCATCTCATTTATAAACACCCTAAGTATGTACAACATTCTAATAATCTTTCCATTTAGTCTGGAATATTTAAAAATATGTGGTGAACATAGTCCGGCTAACCTTCGTGGGAGAGATGGCAGTACAACCATCAAACTCTTCCAGCTCATTAACAATAACTGCATCTAAGAATTCTACATGGATTAAGGGGCATGATAGAAGATACTCTTTCCTTGGGCTGCCAAAAGAAGTTAGTACTTGAAACACTTCCATTTCCTAGTTTCAAAAAGAAAATGGATTTGAACTCTCATGTGATTAGTCAGTGTACATCAGAAATAATTCATCTGCAAATAAAGTGATTGCATGGTGTAAAACCTAGGGATGAAAGCTAATATATCAATAAAAAAAACTTGCACCTTCATTAATGATTTTTTCACTTTCACTTCCATCTTCTATTGTTTCAGGAATTAATTTTAGTAAGGTTTTCAGCTCCAAGTAGGACGGAGTCTCAACTTTCTGTCGGATGATTGATGTCTTACTGGATTCTAACTCAACAGGTAGTGTTAATGACTAAAACAAAATGCATACATTAGCTTGGGGAGGCAAGTTCAAAACTAGGATAAAAATGAAAGACATCTTAGACAGACTGATCTAAGGATTTTTGAGAAAAATCAGGCTGTGTCCTTGGAAAACTCTGAGGTCAAGAGCCTAGACTAAGGACTGCTGATGTAGGCCAACATGAGCCACAGTAGGCCAGCACACCTGTACTGCCCTGCCTTATCTGCCGTGGGTTGGGGGCCGCCATGGCCAGCTGCCATAGATGCCCATCACTGGCTGCCATGACTGTCTGTCATAGTGGAGGGTGGGGTGCTGGGAGCAGGGCGGGGCTCCCCGCCTGCACATTTATCGAGCTCCCTGCCCTACCTTGGCCATGTGGGCGGTGGAACGGCTTTCTGGCTGTGGCCATCATTATTCGGTGCTCTGACCTGGCCCGAGGAGGGGCGGACACTTTTTCCTGTCCCAGGCCAGGCCGGGGAGTCAATGCGCTGGCTGCATGACTTTTACCCATAGTGTCTGACATCTCCACTTGGTTGTCCCATTGTCATCTCAAGCTTAACCTGTCCAAGACTGAACTCCTCATCTTCCCCTCTTCATTCTCTATCTCCATTAATGATGTCATGATCCATACCATCCCTAATGCCTGAAGCCTAGGACTCCTCTCCTTTGCATCTTATATTCACTCCAGTGCTAAGGCCTGTTGCTTCTACATGCATAACACTGCTAATATATGGCCCTTCCTGCTTCCACTGCCAAGAGACACTAGTTCATGTTCTAGTCATCTCCTGCCTTGACTCCTGTAACCTCCTCTTTCTTATTGGTCTCCCCTGCTCTCACCTTGACTCTCTATTTCTGCTCAGTACTCTGCTGACAATACTCTACTTTGCCCTCCTTTGGATCATGTTCAGTCCCGCCTCTGCTCTCTCCACTGGTTCCCTCTGCCTCTTCACATCCAACACAAACTCATTTGTCTTCACCTTCAAGGCTCTTCCTGACTTTGCTCCTCCCTATCTTTCTCCCCTTATTTCCTGCCACATTCCCATCTAGGATTATTGCTCTTCCTCTGCCATCACCCTTGCTCGCCTCCTGCTTTCTAAATCCCCATGCTGCCTTTTAAAACTGGACTCCCTTCCTGAACATAACCACTCTGTTTCCTCCTTTCAATCTCTTTTAAAAACCTACCTCTTCCATCAGGGGTTCCCTAGCTTTCACACCTCCATAGATTGCTCACAGATGCTTCACCTTAGTGACTGCAGCCACATGATGCACTTACCATGTCTTGGACAGCCTTACCCCACTCTGGGCAGCCTTAACATGGAACGCAGTCCATCATGTGCCTGGAGGCTGCCAGATGTTCACCCTGTTGCGTGGCAGGGCAGGCAGCTGGCTGTTATATGCTGCATCCTAAAAAGGCTGAGGACTCAGCGCATAGCAGCCTTACCCAAAGCTGCCGCTTGTGTGCCTGGTCTCTGTCTGCCCTGCCATGTGGTGAGATCTGCTGCAAGGCTTTGAGCAGCAGGCGCTAGCTCCAGTCCCGCATGGCCATGTCACAGCTGAGAACATAGTGGGTGGGCTGGGGGAGGGAGCAGGGCCAGGAGCCTGCTGATGTGGCTGGCACCTTGGCCCACCACAGGGCATGGCAGGATGGCCAACAGCAGCTCACCAGCCTTCTCTGTGGGAGAAGATCATCTGTCCCGCTCTCCACACTGGCCCTGAAGTGTGGCAGCAGCAATTGCCTGCCATGGGGCATTCGGGGATCAAGCCCACTGCAGCTTGTGTGATCTCTTCTGATGATGTAGGGTGAAAACAGACATGACGCTAACTCCACTTTAACACCGTTTCAACATTTCTTATGAATGTTGCAGGGCTTTATTGGTGCCCTATGCAGCCCTGCAACATGCATAAGAAATGTTAAAGAGGTGTTAAAGTGGAGTTAGCGTCATGTCTGTTTTCACCCGTAATTTCACCAAAAAACCATATAGTGGTGTATTACATCACTAGGGTTCCTGGTTTTCTTTTTCACATGGAAAACCACAGAAAAATATGGATTTTGGCTTTCACCAGAGAATCCCATGGATTTTGCCTTTGAACATGCTGGCTGACCTTTGAAAGTGACAGGCCCCAGCTCCGCAGCAGTCCTGGCTGGGCCCTGTCACTTTCAAAGGCCACTTCTCCCTCTACAGTGCCTCTCAGGTGAGAGGTGCTGTAGTGTGGGAAGTGCCGACCAGCTGACCTTTAAAAGTGACAGGCCCCAGCCGGGCACATAGTGGCCTGGGCCAGATAGTGTCACTTTCAAAGGTCACTCCTCCCCCCTCTCCCTGCCTCCTCCCCCCTCTCCCTGCCTCCTCCCCCCCCCAGTGCCTCTGACCTTATTTTAATTTTAATCACAGAAAATGCTTTTTTTTCCTTCCTATTTTTAATCAGATAATTTATTTATTTTTTTAAATCAGAGAATTTCCTATTTTTTGTTATGGAAAACTAGGAAGAACCTTGTACATCACACAGAAACAGCTACTCCAAATGTAGTTGCCAATCATAAGCCTTCAAGAAAAAATAGGTTTTAATTTTATATTGTGTTGAACATTCTTTGTACTTTGGCTATGTTGGAGTAGTTCATGTGAATAAGAACATTTTGAAGGTTGGCGGACAACTTCAAGACAGAAAACAATTTAGTACTAATTTGATTAAATATATTAGGTACCAATCTGTATAATCATATTTAAACTTGTTTTTATACCTCTTCATCTCTTAAAGACATTTGGCAAAAATTCTCTTGCAGTTCTTTTCCAGTCTGATGAGCCTCTGGATTGGTGTCGAAAGTCAAGCAGTCTCTTTAAAACATCAGCAAACAGCACAAGTGATGTATCTTAATTTTGTTATTTTATACACAATTCATAGCTTTAAAAATAACCTAAAACACTTTTTCTAGGAAAATAATTCTCTAAGTCATGCTGTAATAACTTGCACATTAAACTGAAGTGATATTTTACAAAAGTTGAGAGTTTATGTGTACATAAGAATAATTGGATAAGACTTCCTTGAATGTTTTTAGCAGACACCACTTTTAGATTTAATCACTGTCACAAAAATTAAATTCTTCATCCACTGAAAATAAATTTGTTTACCAAATCTAGAATATAATTGTTTCCTTCCCAATTAAGTTTTCTAAGCTTCAAGCTTCTATGATTTTTAAACAAGTCAACATTTTACAAAACTCTTCCATTTTCACAAACTTGTGTTCTTTTTAGAGCTACTTCCAGTGCCCTGCTTTCAGAACCTGTAATGGCATTATGCTTGTGAAAGGCATAATGTATTCTAGGAACTCCCTCAGCATTTATGACTGTAGCATAGTGGCAATAATCTTAGTCTTTATGTCATTTTTCCTTCTGTTGGAATTTGCATGTCAAAGGAATTAGTAAAGGCTGATAGCCTGATGGGAAAAACCCAGAAAGAGTCTCTAAGGAGGAGGAAATTCTATTAAAGATTTCCTTTTGGAGATTTCTTTGCAATTATTTAGTTAGGGGAAGAAAATGCCTAGGTTGAGGGGATACCTCAGGGACTGCCTCGCCCTCCGCACCCCAGAGTGGCTCCTTCGGTCTGCCGGGGGTGCCTTCCTGGAGGTCCCCCGCGTTAAGCAGGGGGCCACAATGGAGAGGGCATTCTCGGTGGCCGCACCGCGCCTTTGGAACTCCCTTCCGGAGGAAGCTCGCCTGGCCCCAAGCCTGTTGACATTCCGACGAAGTTGTAAAACCTGGCTGTTCACCCAGGCCTTTGGGGAGGGGAGGAGGGTGGGTTAGTGGGTTTTTATCTCCCCTACCCTATTTATTGTTTTGTTTTAGTGTTTTTCCTGGGCCCTGTTTTAATACCTTATATTGTATTTTTGATGTGTTTTAAATTGTTTTATATGTATTTTATATATATTTTTATTGTTGGAAGCCGCCCCGAGCTGTTCTCAGGAGGGGCGGGGTAGAAATCTAGAAAATAAAATAAATAAATAAATAAATAAATAAGAGGGATAGCACAAAACTGTGTGGATCGGTGAGAAGTAAAGCCATTAACAGGAAGGCTCAAGGGATCTATACCAGCTCTTCATCTTCAGTTCTATTGTGACCCTTTGTCTGCTTCCAGTTAGCCAGCTGGGGAATAAATTGTAATGTGACCACACATCTGACGTTTGCAGCTAAGAGCTCAACCTAGGAATGCTCAACATTCCTGCAATCACTCTGCTGTCCCTCCCCCTGCAGGTAACCATCTCTACAAAGGGGAGCTGCCCCTGAGGGCGGCGGCCGACGCCAAAGACCGAAGTGCCGTTGGCGGGCTGTTGGCGGCGAGGTGGCTACCATGGACATTATACCTGCTCTGCAGAGCAGCCCTATGTGGTGACAGAGGCTGGGACATTGCCTCGCCCCCCTCCCCCTACGTGGGTGGGAGTGGGGTGTGTGTGTGAAGATACTGATGGACAGAGGAGTGGGGTGGGGGTCCTGTGTGTATTGTGTGGGGAATTGTGATATTGGAGGGGTGGAATTTTGGGGGTT
>QEPC01005594.1:5343058-5370037 GCA_003113815.1 Sphenodon punctatus | reverse complement strand
CGCAGCTATCGGGGTTGTTACGGGTCAAGGGAGTAGATTGTGGGTCGAGGCCCAGGAGACCCCAGGCCTTGGTCTGGTGCTGCTGAACGCGAGGTCAGTTGTCAATAAATCATCTACCATCCAGGAGTCAATCCTGGAGTGGGACGCCGACCTTGTGTGTATTACAGAGACCTGGCTGGACAATGAATTGGGTCCTATCTTGGCCGATCTTGTTCCAGCTGGGTTCTCTGTGCAGCATCAGCCTCGTCTGGAGGGACCAGGGGAGGGGGGGGGGCGGCGGCGGTGTAGCCATTGTTATCAAGAATGCATTGTCTTTTAGGAGATATCTGGTGCAGGCTCCACCAGGTGTTGAGTGCCTCCATCTTGTGTTGGATTTGGCCGGGGACAGATTTGGGGTGTTGCTGGTGTACTGTGCTGGTTGATCGCCGCCCCGGGCTGCCCTGTGGGCAAGAAGGGCGGGATATAAATTTTAAATAAATAAAATAAAATAAATAAACATTTGGAGAACAGGAAGAAGAAGCCTTCTAAAATATGAAATTTCCTACTCTGGACATTCTTCTCCATCCAATGCTGCCACACCACCATAGCAGAGTAAGTCTGGAGCTCGTGTCCAGTGGGTTCTGAGCAGGCATCCTTGACCATGCTGGACTTTGATCTTTGATCTAGTCCAGAGGTTTTCAATCTGTGGGTTGGATCCCCAAGTGGAGTTATCTGTGACTGGGGCTGACTGATATTCGATATGCTCTACATTGTCTTTGTTGCTCTCTGGGGTCATGTGATTATATTCAAGTCTCAAAACTGAGTTATAAATATAAATAAAGTTGGGAATTGCTGCTCTAGTCTAGTCCAAGGAAGAATGGACTACCCACAGGCAGAAAGTCATGCTGTGCCCATGGCTCCGCTCAACTCTTTCCCATTGGCTGGCCTGTGCTTTTTAGTCTCCTGCAGGAAGTGTGTGAACAATGGAGGGACTACTCAGCTTATGAATTCTGTGTATACTTATGGCTTCCTGTGTGTGCTTACTCTCACCTGATTACTGCACAGCTTCAGCTTTGCTCCTGTCTAGTTCCCACTCTGTTCTGCCCAATGACTTGGTTCTTAACTCTGCTTTGTTCTCTGACCCCTGACTTGTCTGTTTCTTACCTATCTGACTCTTGGCTTCTAGCTTCCAGGTTCCTGATAGCTCTGGTCTTCCCTGGCTTCTGACTCCTTGGGTGAAAACAGACATGAACCTTAACTCCACTTTAACACCGCTTTAATATTTCTTATGCATATTGCAGGTTTGTATTGGCACCCTATGCAGGCCTGCAACATGCATAACAAATGTTAAAGTGATATTAAAGTGGAGTTAAGGTGCATGTTTTTTTCTCCCATGGTATCTGGCTGGCTGTAGTTCCTGATTTCACTGTTAGTATCTCCTGTAAACCACTGGTACAATCCTGACCTCAAGCCACATTCCTGACAAGTGCTTAGGGATCATGTTCATTCCAGTTTCATACGTTATACTTTATTTATTGCTGAGGTTGTATAAAAGCCTTTTTATTTTCCAGGACATCTTTTAAAAAATAATAATAGTAATAAAATTCCAAACTGTATTTTTGTATTTTACCAACTTTAAGTTTTATATCCCCTGCCAACCAACATAAATGGATCTGCTTATAATATAGGTCAGCTTTATAAATCAAAGGTAAATTATGGTGGCTTTTGGATTATGTATTAGGATTAGATTCATTACAAATGAAAGCTGAATTTAAACTAAATTACAAATAACTTTTGATTGAGCTTTCAGATAAAAATAGAAATGCCCTCATTTTAAAAAAACAAAGTACCGTAGCACTCCATTGCGCTGAGGACAGGACAAGAAGCAAAGGGTTTGAGTTACAGGGAAGTAGGTGTTAGGATCCAGGCCCCACAGGACTTGAAACCAGCAGGACTGGACCTTCAAGCTGGACCTACTGGCCAGCTTACTGGTGCCATAGTCATTCCTGTGCTGGGCCTTGAGTGTGGTATGTTGGCCCTTTACCTATTTATGAGATGCATCCAACATGAGTGGAAATAAGTACCACTTGGGAGGATGGGGGGATTTGGGAGTAGTGTTGGGATCATAAGTCTGTTTGGTATGTTTGATACTGGTGATGCATTCCTTGATGAGGCTATGAAGGCGCTGAAATAGTGGGAGCCATCCTATTTTATGTGGCAGGACCTTCCCCGCTCTGCAATTATAAAAGTGTTTGTTTGACGAAGGTGGGATTTCCACCATGACTTAGAATTCGTACGTTGTATATGGCTTTTTACTGGTGTTTTAGGGATTTATGTTTTATTTGTATTTTTCTCTTGTGTTTGGCTATGGCGAAAGTCGAATGCCTTATTATTAATAAACTAAACTAAACTAAACCAAACCATTGTGCTGAGGACAGGACAAGAAGCAAAGGGTTTGAGTTACAGGAAAGTAGGTGTTAGGATCCAGGCCCCACAGGACTTGAAACCAGCAGGACTGGACCTTCAAGCTGAACCTACTGGCCAGCTTACTGGTGCCATAGTCATTCCTGTGCTGGGCCTTGAGTGTGGTATGTTGACTCTTTCTGTGCTGGCTTGACCACACCTCGTAGCCTCCTGAGAGGCTCCTGGCCCCCTGTTTAGTTTCCTGCCCCAGGTTTCCTGGTTGGCTGCTGGTCTGCACAGAACACCAGCCTGAAGGCATAGGAAAGTGAGTGGATTGATTGGGTGAGGCCGCACGAGTGGTGGCAAGGGCCCAATCCCTGCATGGCCCTGTGGTGGACCATCACTCCCACCATGCTGCGGGGCAAGCGCTGGGAGCTAGGCACATGTTCATAGGGAGGAGGGGGGGGGGGCAGCCCCTATCAGAGCCTCCACCACAGCTGAGGTGGTTTGCGGCACTGGCCACATGAGCATGCACCCAGCTCTGACCTGCCTCCCTCCCCCGGCCTGACCAAAACCCACCCACCCTGGCCATGATGTGGCCGCACGTGACAGGTAATAGTGTCCATCGCTCACAAGGGGCCTGGCCACATGAGTTTCCCCACCCTGGGCAAGTTTACCCCATGTGGAGTAAGGCTTCTCCACAATGCGTCCTCGGAATTTTTCCGAAGATGCATCACGTAGCAGCCAGCTGTTCACCTCACCCCAGCATATGCGCCACTGTATTGCGTGGCCTTGATGACCAGGCAAGGGTAAGGTTGCCGAAGACATGGTAGCCTCCCTTGTCTGTTTCATGTGGCTGGACCTTTTGTTTACTTCTTTCCTGGCTCTGCAGCGGACTGGCTGTTGGACCTGTATCCCTGACCCTGTTTGTTTTGCTCCTTTGGACTGGCTTGTCTCTGCTTGAATCCATTTTATTTCATAATTCTTTTACATTTTGCTGTTAGCCTTCCATCAGTGCAAACAGTCTAAAGATTTTAAAAACAACTAAAATACTTAATCCATTGCAATTGTAAAGAAAGCACAACGAAACAAATTCCTAGAGAAATAGAGTTCAAACATTAAAATTATATTAATCATAGTTGTCTACAATATAATCATAGTCTACAAATGGGATAGATTTTTGTTTGTATAAGCATTGTAAGAAAGTACCTGAAGATGTCCTCCTCTGTGATTTTTTCTCCTTTAGAATTTAAAAGGGGATCCTTCACTAAAAAAATGCTTAGACGACCCAAGAGTGTATGCAGAGTAGGTAGCCATTTACCATATTCTGCAAAATTATCAGTGAAAACAAGCTCATCCACGATGTATAAGTCTTGAAAGAGATGAGAAAAACATTACAACACAATATATTCAAAAGGAATAGGGAGAAAAAGGCCTATTGGAACAGTGAGGCCGTTGGCACTTAACTACTTCCTTAAAATTAAGCATATGAATCCTGATCCTAAACAGCAATGGACATTATAGAAGGAGCACAAGCAACAGCTATAGTTAAGGTTGCATGCATGTTTCTACAATAGCCTTTTAAAGTCACTCATAGCTATCCTAAAGTTTTTACTGATCAGGTTGAAATTTTTGAGACTTATTCTCTGCCATGGCTGAATATCTTTAAAATGATTCAGCAAAAATAGCTCACCTGTTTTGAGTATTAGGGGGATGAGGAAATTCACATTTCCTATTATAAAAAATATTCGGACCTTTTTAAACAGCGAGAGTCAAAATGCAAAATGAAAAGTTGGTGCAAAGATAGTCCTCAATAAGTGCCTTTGAATGATCCAGCAAAACTTAGCTTTGCTGTAACTGAGATATGAGTAGCTCAGCAACGTTCCTTCACAAACATCCATGTCTCTATGGTTCCTTGGATGACCACAGACCATAAAGAGACGGGCACACATAATAGCAGCTACAAGTTTTCAAGAGATGCGTGGTTGTGGCACCGAGGTCAGCGTGCATTAAACAAGTGATTGACACATAGGGTGAAAACAGACATAACACTAACTCCACTTAACACCACTTTAACATTTCTTATGCGTGTTGCAGGGCTGTATTGGTGCCCTATGCAACACTGCAAGAGAAGGATTAAAAGTTGTGGGAAATGTGTGATGGGCACGTAACTGTATTTGTAACCACAAGAATCTCCCCTACTAACTTCATGGTAGTTTTTTAAAAAATAAATATCTTTCCACCAGGAATTGAAGTGAGACTGTAATAACCAACTCACTTCACATAAACCAACAATGATCATTACAGCATCTGTCCGCCACTACATGCTATGGACCTATTCTTGTGAACACTCAATGCTGCACATAAATAACTGTACACATTAATGAGAGTAAAAGAAACTACTTTAGGGCATAAGGTAAAGGATGTGTGGCTTTTTCAGTTAGGGCCTAGAGACAGATAGCTTGGTATCCCATGTTAAACTGGTTAGTCTCAATGGGAATATTATAAAATTGAATATTAATTTCATAATAAAAGGAGGAGTGGTTGATTAACTGATTAGAAACATGAGAGATCCGGGTTGATGAACACTATAATAGGAAAGGACCCTATCAAAAAAGAGGTGTTACAGATTTATTTCCTTAAAACATCAATCTTACTTAAAGAAACAAGAATTTCCTATAAAAGTGTGTAAACTTTTGGAAAATTAAGCATATGATAACTTTGTACAGTTTGGGGAAACAAAATTAGTTATAAACGCTTTACCTTGATCATCACCTTTGAGTAGTGGGACATAATCAGGCTTTAAATAACTGACATGAGTGAATTCTTCTTTGTAGTCATTCTTCATAAGCAGGTACGCTTCTTCTATGTCAATTTGTGAGCAAGGATTTGAACTTGGAACAACTTCTATCTCTTTTTTATGAATACAGAACACAGTACTTGAAATTGGTTTCCTAAAAATCAAAGTTAACTATTTTTTTTTCCAGTATAAGAAAATTTGCGAGAATACTGTTATCTAAAGTTACTGCATACTTGGCTCCACAACATTTCAAACTCCATTATAGAGTAATGACTAAATGGATTAGAATTGTAACCATTTGAATTTGGCTAAATATGGCCCTTTTCACACAGACACTCTAACACTGATAAAATGGGTGTTCCATTTTATTATACATGTTGCAGGGCACCCATAGAGCACACCTGCAGCCCTGAAACATATATAATGAAATGCAACACTCATTTGATCGGTGTTAAAGCATCTGTGTGAAAAGGGTCTATGTGGAATTCATTTAAATGGACTCAGTCACATCATGCCTGAATTTGATTCTAAATCTACCTTCGAACAAGACTAAAGACTTTTGCGAAGATTAAATTCCTCGTGAAGCAAATGGGAAGCTTTAAGTTCAGTTCAAAATAGTCTGAAATTTGACAAATTAACATCAATAAATAAAAACATCTATTTTGCATGAATTACGGAATATACTCAACCCTGATCAGTATTTCTAACTAGAAACCTGTCTTAAAATAGAATAAGTTAACAGCAAACTAATTGGCAGAGAAAAATGCATCCGTTACTTTTAAAACTTAAAATACAGTTTTATTCCTGCAGATTCCTGTACACTGTCAACAGGGGGAAAAAATAGGTAAGGGATATCTGAAGAGAAAAATAAGGACACACCTTTAAACTCCATCAAAATACACCAGACTAGAAAACCTCTTTGAAATGACAGAGTGGAATATTAATATTTTGTTTCAGGAACTAACTGTCCCACATCTTAGTATTAAATACTGTGGTTAGCTTTTCTAAGATGTTTTAAAAATAAAAAGCACCAAACAAGTGCTTTGCTACGAATGAATTTATTTTTAAGTCTTCACAATTTTCAATGTCACAAATGAGAAATATAATCGCTAACATTTTGCTCTCAATTGCTAGTATTCTGACATGCAATTTTGTATCTCTCTAATCACCATTTATTACCAGCTTTCCAATTATTACCCCATCTGTTAGTAGAAAGAGAAAATTATGCCAAAGCCCTTTCTGATATCATGACCAGTTCACTATGGCATGGTAAACTTTATAAATCTTTACAGCTGCTCAGTTATATAAGCACAGGAACAGCCATATCTGACCAAACCAGTACAGCTAATCTAAGGGTGTTTTTAAAAGAGCAAGGCTTGGGGGGAGGGTCTGTGGCCACAGAGTGGCACACCTGTGGAGCACCCACTCAGGTGGACTAAATGGGAAGGGATTCTAATGGGTGGCTCCCAGTGTGGCTACCGCGGCAGTCACCTCGCATGCCCCCTGCCACTGAACATGGGGGAAGGGGAAGCATGCCAGGCTAGTCTTTGAAAGTGACATGTCTTGGTGTGAGCGCTGGGGAATCCAGGCTCCCCAGTGCTTGCGGTTTCTAGTTCCTGTGAATTGCAAAGGTTGTCTTTCCCGCCCACAGTGCTTATGAGCAACATACTGGTCTGTTACCCCATTTTATATGGGCAGGGGCTGTGTGGACACCTGTTCCACAGGCCTTTTCGACTTGCCCCACAAGGCACACCCTGGATTTTTCGCAGTGATCTGTGAGTGGCCATGATTGAGTGCTGCATGGCTTACAGGAGCACATATTCCGCCACGCTACCTTCAGACGGATGGTTGGATGAGTGGCTCCTGGGTGGCCATGCGTGGTAGCATCTCATTTAAAAACACTCTAATACTGTATTTCTGGCAGATACTTCAAGAGAAGGTGCCAGGAACCTCATGAGGATAGTAACGAAGCAGGCGGAGGCGAGGTTTCTTTCTCTTTGTCAGTCAGTGGTTGGCTTATGGTCTGAAGCAGGAGAATCTTTATCCCTTCTGATGTTTTTCTATCTAATGTAATTGTGGATGTTCTCATTATCCATAATAAAATTCCAACCCTGTTATAAATCTTAATAAGCTCTTGGCTCAATATCTTATGACTTCCACTGTATAATTACGGGTTGTACAACACAGCATTTCCTTTTAATAAGTTTTGTTTGCTGCCTTCCAATTTCATTGAATGTCCTTTGTGTACTTTTGTTATTTAAAAGGGAAAATAGGAACATAGAGAGTAAACTATGTATCATTCATTATTTTCTATCCTGTCCTCCCTTATTCATCTCCTCCATAAATTAGCAAACCCAATTTTTTCAGTCTTCACATGGACATTTTCACACGTGTCTAATAATTTCTATTGTCCCTCTCAAGGAAAAAATGGGTATTTTCAGATGTTACGAGATCACAGTGAACCACAGTGAATACCCACCTGTGGTCACTGTGTCTCGAACGTCTGTTTGGCGGCCACCAGATGTTCGCCACGGTCAATACCCACATGGGGTCAATTTGAACCACGCTTCCCGGGCTAGCCGGGGGAATGTCCCGGGAAACGTGGTCAAAGAGATCCCCAGCGGGGACCAAAAAAAAGTAACGTCTGACCAGCTGTGGCGAATCCGGCCCGACGCGGCGGCCGCATTAGCCCCGCCGCCCGCCCGTCTCCCCAGAGGGCGGGCGGTGGGAGCGTGGAGGGGGCGGGGCCGTGCAGCCGCACGTTGCGCCGCGCGGCCCCACCCCCTCCCAGATTCCCCGCCGGGATCCCCCCGGCATGTCTGTTGCGGCGTGACGGTGTGACCCCGGCGGGGAATGAATGGGTTGATTTCGCGTAACGTCTGAAATCACCCAATGTCATCTGGCCCCCTGTGGTCAATCAGGTTTGCAGCCTTGGAGTGCTTCTGGACCCCTTGTTGCACCTGGACTGTCAGGATGCAGCAATGGCCAGGGGTGCTTTTCACCAACTCTCTCTGATGAGGAGGCTGCAGCCTTGTATTCCTGATTCAAATCTGGCCACCATCATTAATGCTTTCATCACCTCAAGGCTAGATTACTGCAGCACACTCTATGTGGGGCTGCCCTTGATGACTGCAAAAGTTGTGATGCCACCCTGGCTCCCAGTGAGGCCTCCCGGAGCAACAGCACCCTCATCAGGAAGGAGGTTTTAAGAGTTGGTGGGACCAGCACTCTATTCCTGCCCACACTGAAAACTTCCTTTTTGGCAAAGCCCTTTGCAAGTGGCCAGAGCACTGCTAGAAAATTTCCCCCTCACACTATAACCATTCAAAAAAAAAAAGCTGTGAAGGACACTGGGGACAAATGCTCTACACAGTGTTTTCTTTAGTGTAGGGTGCTGTCTGAAAATACTAAAATTCTATATATGTAAATGGGTGGGGGGAGAAAGTCATGAAAATTCAGAAAGGAAGTTGTTTCTTTGCAAAAATCTCTCCCCGCCCCTGCCCCTTTTCAAATAATCTCACCATCATGATAAGCCACAGCTCCTCAACAAGGGTTGGGGCTTTCACTGGATGAAAACAGATGTGACGGGAGCAAGGTGCTTCCTCACCACTTTCTTCGGTTGGTGGGGAGGGCTGTTCACATGAGCAGCTCCCCCCCCCCCGTAACCCAGGCATGGAGGTTGCTGTCACAGGCCCCTCCATGCCTCAAGTCAGTCCGAGGAACTGTCCACATAGGACAGGATTCCTGGGTCCTTGCTGCTTAGCAGAATTGGGGTCCCATGAAGTGTTGCCACCAAACAGCCAATCAGGGATCCCAAAGGTGAACCCTCACCTATCCTGAGATTGCGCACCAAACAGCTGATAGGGGGTGCTCCCCATGGGCCCCTCATCAGCTGTTTTAGGTACGCCACTTGGACTTGGCGAGGACATGGCTCTGGGGCCCAGCCAGCAGCTGTTTGGTGTGCACACCCAGCCCTGCTGAACAGCTGATCGGGGGGGCCTGGAGGAGCACACTCACTTGCCCCCCTCCAATCAGCTGTTCATGGGGGCTGGGGTGAACATACTCCTCCAGGCCCCCCACTAGCTGCTTGGCAGGGCTGGGTGCACATGCTCCTCCAGGCCCCCTGATCAGCTGTTTGGTGGGGCCATGGTACATGTGCTTCTACGGGCTCGATCCTCTGACCTTGCCTTGTGGTGGGGATGGACAGGGCTGTAACAGATGGGAGGGAGACCATTAGCCTGGTTTACACCTGGATGGCTGGGCCTTCGTCCTGGCTGCGTCTCTGATCACCGCTGCCCCATGCATCCTGAAGCAGCTTGGTAGCCTGTCCCAGGGTGGTAGTGGGTGAACATCTGGCAGCAACTGACCAGATGTGCAGGTGAGTCTCGGGCAGGCTATTGTTACATCTGTTTTCACCCACTGTGGGATGGAGGGAGTGCCTTCTTGCTCCCTGATGATAAGCTGTTTGGTGGGGAGTAGGAATCCGCTCCCCTTCCCAACTTGGATTGCAAGTGCCAGCCCAGAGGTGAGACTTGCAGTGTGGGCAGGGTTTCTTCTCCCCCCTGAACAGCTGATCAGGAGGGAGTCCTGCCCACACTACAATGCAAGATTCAACTTGGGACTTGCACTGCAGGTGGGTGGGAAGGGTTCTGTGAGGGGCAGGAGCATGAAACACCAGCCAAAGGGGGAGAAAAAAATTCCACAGGAAACTCCCATGATTTTTTTTTTTTTACCCTAAAAATATTTGTGTATACAGTAGGTCACTATAGCAGGGAGCAGTCCTGTGCGGCTGCTGCCCCTTTAAGGAGGGGCTGAGGGCATGAGCCAGTGGGGTGTAGGGACGTCAGCCCATGCCAAGAAACCCGCCTGAGAAGGACACAGGCTAAGAAACCCTGACACAGAGTGGACAGGGCGCTGGCCCTTTAATTCTCAGGAGGGGAAGCCTGGCCATGCCTACTCTGCCTGTATAAGAGGCTGCAGGACTGAGAGAGAAGGCAGCCATTGCCTGGGAGTCAAAGGAACAACAGCTCTCTGGAAGAAGCCTAGGAGCTGCTGGCTACTCTATCCTCTCCAGGGTGCTGAAGAGGAGAACCAGAAGGAAACACTGGGACCCAGGTACTGAGGAGGGCTGTGTCCAGAGAGGGTGCCTCCTGCCTGGGGAAGGCTTGTGCAGAGCCTGGGGTTTGAGGCCTGGCTGTATGGACTTTGGGGAGTTGATGTTGTGTTGCTCCTGACCCTGTGAAAGATTGTGCTGGGCCTGCAGGGTGGAGGCGGACGAGCCGGCAGCCCGGGGACTAAGGAACTGTGTTCCTGTCTAATAAAGAGGCTGCTGATTGGAACCCCTATGGACTGCTATAGTGTTGTTCAAGGATGAGCCCTGTTTCCCAAGGGGCGTATACAGCCTAGTTAAGGGGTAAATAAGTGTGGCAGCAGGGTGAACTAATTCCCCAAGAGAGACCCCAGTGCCCCATGTGGCCCTGGGAAGACCCCATGCTACAGTCACCCTTGATAGTTATTGCAGACTCACAGAGCACAAAATAATCCTCTGGGGAAATCTTGGCTCCACTGAAGTTTATGGTGAATTTTTTATTGGTTTTAATAAGCCCAGAATATTATAACCTTCTGTTTCTATGAACCCTTATTACCTCAATGATACCAATTAATTCTTCCATCGTTATCTAGGCCAACACAAGAATGATTAAAAACAAGAAATGAAACTGTCAGAATCTTCCAATAATGGAAAACTGTCACTGGCCCTGATTTTCTCAGTTTTCTGAAGGCTGCATAAATAATTGATGCAATGGTAAAAACAGCAGGTGTGCATAATTTTGTCTGAAAAATAAAGGCTATTTGATCTAACAAAGCTTCTTCCTACTCAGTACTGTATTTAATTTCCCATGAGATGGCAACGGATTCCTGAATCACTCAAATTGCAGCTATGTGTACTATCATCCCTCTGTACAAAAAAGTGCTTTGGAGATTTTCTGACTATTTATTTTCCAGGAGTGGGGGTGCGTGAGGGATTACAGGGAAGGGAACCAAGGTATCCGGTAGGGGGTAGGACTTGCACAGCAGTTCACTCGAGGAAGGACGGAAACCCAGGGTAAGGAGGGGGCTCCATTCACATGCAATCCTTCACTCAATCTCCTCACTCTCTCTCTTGCTTCGCTCTTTCGTACCGGGACAGTTCAGGGAGGAACTGAGGTGTGAGACTGGGATGGTCCCGCCTCCTCCGCGTCCCCTGGTGTTGTTAGGTTGCCGGGGACGCAGAGTGGAGGCGGCGATGGTGCTGCCGCTGCTTCCCCCTGTAGCAGGGTTTGCGGAGTTACAGGGCTGGAGTGGGCTCATCCCGGGCTTGTGCTCCGCCCTTGTTGTTGCCGTTGTGACCACCCCTGATGCAGGGCCTTGACAGTACCCCCCCCGACAAGCCCCTCGTCCAAGGGCCCAGAAGGGGCCTGGCCGAGAGGGGTGGCAGAGATGGAAGGAGCGGATCAGCCGAGGGGCTGAGACTTGCGTGGCAGGTTCCCATGAGCGATCATTGGGACCGTACCCCTCCCAGTCAATTAAATACTGGAGGCGGCCATAGCGCCACCAGGAGTCCAGGATGGTCTTGACTTCATAGTCTTTATCAGGCAGAGTTTCCGGCTCTAGGCGCGGTGCAGACATTGAGGTCTCGGCCGACGGAGATCGAGCAGGTTTCAAGAGGGAAACATGGAAGGTGGGGTGGATGCGGAGATGGGGAGGTAGTTGTACTGTGTAGGTACCTCGTTTACCTGGCGAAGGATAGGGTAAGGCCTGATGTATCAGATGTCTAGTTTTGCTGAGGGCTGCAAGGACAGGTAGTGTCATTGACTTACCCATACATAATCCCCGGGCTGCAAAGGGGGAGCTGGTCATCGATGTTTGTCAGCGGCTGCCTTATAGCGTTGACGTGCATCTTCTAGAGTGTGTTTAGCGACGTGTTGTGCTTTCTGAATGCAATGTAGAAGGGCTCCTGCAGCTGGGACCGTAACAGATGGGAGGTCTACCACGCCGAACTGTGGGTGAAACCCTGAGGAGACATAGAAGGGAGAGTTTCCAAGCGAGGCATTGGGTGCATTATTATATGCGAACTCAGCGATTGGTAACCAGATGTACCAGTCGTCCTGCAAATAATTAATATAGCAGCGTAAATACTGTTCAAGTTTCTGGTTGAGTCGTTCCACTTGTCCGTTTACTTGTGGATGATAAACGGTGGTTGACTTTAGGGTTACATGCAGAGCCTGGAAGAAGGCCTTCCAGAAGCGGGCTATAAATTGAGAACCCCGATCACTAATGATCTCCAGCGGCCATCCATGGAGTTTCTTGATGTGCCGAATATACAACAAGGCTGTGCGGCAAGCTGATGGTAGTCCTTTGCATGCAACAAAATGGGCCATCTTGGTAAAGTGGTCGACAATGACCAGGATCATGTTATACTGGCGAGAGGGGGGTAATTCCATGATGAAATCTAACCCCACTCGTTGCCAACCTCCCTGTGGAAGGGGGGCCAGCTGAAGGAGACCTACCGGAGACTTTCTGGGCACCTTGGTGCGAGTGCACATGGCACAATTCTATACGTGGTGGTGCACGTCCTGCACCAATGTAGGCCACCAAAAGGAGCGCTGGATGAGTTGTAGGGTGCATTGTGCTCCTGGGTGTCCTGCTAAGGGTGCTTCGTGGTGTGCCCAAAGAATCTGGGGGCGACAGTCGGGCAGTACCAAGAGGAGTCCCTCTTTTTCTTGGATCCCATTTTCCCCAGTCCTCGTATGTTCGGTAGGTGAGTTAGCAGCTTGTAATTACTGGAGTTGGGCATAGGTTGAGGTAAAAACGTTGCGTTCAAGGATCGGGCCCTGAGGATTGTTGTCATTATCGCGGCCCTCATAGGAGCGCGAGAGGGCATCTGCAAGAATATTTAACCGACCCAGGATGGAAAGTTAAAATGGGCAAAAAACACTGCCCAGCAAGCATGACGAGCATTTGTGATCTGGGCAGTTTGCAAAAAGGTGAGTTTTTTGTGATCTGTGATTACTGTCACAGAATGTTTTGCTCCGTCCAAGTAGTGTTGCCAGGTGGTGAAGGCTGCTTTGTTGGCTAATAATTCTTTGTCAAAAATGGTGTAATTTCTCTTGGTGGGGCTTAGTTGTCGGGAATAATATGCACAGTGAAGCAGGGGGGGAGTGGTACTGCCTTCTTGGAGGACGACTGCTCTGATGGCTCTGCTGGATGCATCAGACTCCACATAAAAGGGTTTGTCAAAATCTGGATGCTGCAGAAGGGGTGCCGAGGTGAAGGCTTGTTTTAGATAGTCGAAACTATATTGCTGTTTGGGGCCCCAAGTATACGCATGTTTTTTCTTTAGCAATTCTGTAAAGGAAAGGGTTACCTCTGCATAGTTGGGTATATAATGTCTGTAATAATTGGCGCTTCCTAGGAAGTGTTGTAGAGGTTTTACTGCCTTTGGGATGGGCCAGCGCTGCAAGGCTTCAACCTTTTGTCGGTCCATTTCAATGCCTGCCGGGCTGATAACAAATCCCAAGAACTCTACCGTCGTAAGATGGAAGGCACATTTTTCTTGTTTGCAGTAGAACTTGTGGGTTCAAAGGTGCTGCAATACTTGCCGGACGTGGTGAATGTGCTGATCTGTCGTAGAGTAGATTAAAATATCGTCAAGATACGCTATAACAAAGAGATCTAGAAATTCTCGAAGCACGTCATTAATAAAATGCTGGAACGTGGCGGGCACATTTGCCAGTCCAAATGGCATCACTAGATACAAGGTGGTCTTCCATTCGTCTCCCGGATGAACTCGAACTAAATTGTAGGCTCCACAAAGATCCAGCTTCGTATAGATTTGGGCTCCTTGAAGTCGATTAAGGAGTTCCGGGATAAGGGGTAGGGGATATCGTTTTTTTATAGTGATGCTGTTCAAGCCTCCGTAGTCAATGCAAGGCCGGAGGCCCCCATCTTTCTTGGGAACAAAGAAAATGGGGGCCCTGGTGGAGGAACGGTATGGGCGGAACAACCCCTGTTTCAAGTTGTCATCTAGGTACTGCCGTAGTGTCTCCAGTTCCGGGCCTGCCAGCGCATAGATCTGGCCGAAAAGGGGCTCCTTCCTGGGATCAAGTCGATAGGGCAGTCATATGTTCGATGTGGAGGGAGTTCGGTGGCTTGCACTTTACTGAAGACATTGGAGTAGTCTGCATATTCACGTGGAAGCTGATGGGGTTCTGACGGCGAGGTATGGGTCCCCACGGTACTCCCTGCCAAATAGGGCTTTCCTTGGCGACAATGTTGTTGGCAGAATGGGGATCCAAAAGGACAGTCGTTTAGGAGCCCAAGAGATCTGGGGGTCGTGTTTCTTGAGTCAGGGGAAGCCTACGACAAGAGCAAACGGGGGGGGGTACACACCATGTCGAAACACAGTAGCTCTTGATGGTCTCTGATCATACAGCGGAGTGCCACCATCTGCACTGTGATGGGTCCAGAAACCAAGCAAGAACCATCGATAGAGTGCACACTTTCTGGGTGCGGTTTCGACTGCACTGGGATTCGTTGTAATTGTGCAAAAGCCCTATCAATGAAATTCCCCGATGCGCTGGAGTCTACTAGGGCCTTAACCACGATAGAGTGATCTGCATCTATTGTCATGGTCAGTGCTATCTGTAGGTGAGTTTGCGGTAGAGTTTGGGTTGAGGGGATGGTGTTCATGGCTGGGCGGGCTCCTGATTCCCCCGGCCCTTGGCGTTTCCCATCTCCTGATACTGTGACGGCAAGCAAGGGCAGGTATTAATGAAATGGGCTGGGTCCCCGCAATAGAAGCAGGAACGGGAGACTTGTCTTCACTCTCTTTCCTCTGTGGTCAGTGAGCCTCTTGAGGCTCCAGGTTGCATAGGTTCCACTTCATTTACTCTAGGGGTGCTTGCGGATGGGGTAGCCGGGGGGATGGTACATACGGGGAACCCCCGACCACCTTGTCGTCTCTCTCTCCGTCGCTCCGCAAGACGCTCCTCAATCTGAAGTGCTAGGGTCGCAAGTTTTTCCCAGGTGTCAGGAAGCGTGGTAAATGCAAGCTGGTTTTTTAGTTCGTCATTTAGGCTGCAGCGAAACATTACCTTTAACACCTAATTGGGCCAATTTAACTCCACTGCTAATTGTTGGAATTGGGTGATATATTCCATTACCCCACCTTTTGCTTGTTTCAGGGATAATATGGCGGTTTCAGCATCTTGGGTTCGATGCAGGTGATCGAAATAAAAGGAAAATTCTTTCAGGAATTCTGCATACTGGTGCAATAGGGGACTGTCGGCCTTTAAGAGATTCGTAGCCCATTCTAAGGCCGTTCCCCCAAGATTCGCTATGATGAAGGCTACCTTCAATGTATCAGTATTATAGGTATTGGGCTGCATGGAAAAGGTGAGTTTACAGAGGGATATAAAGCCCTGAAACACCTTTCGATCCCCTAAATATTTTCCACCCTTGGTCCCTTCGGCTCTCGAGGGGCCGCGGCTCCTACAGGTGGGGGTGCTCCGGAGGAATCGTGGTGGGGCAGCTGCTGCGGCCGCCACAGCCACTGCAGTCGCACGATCGTGAGCCACTGCAGCTGCCAACTCCTTTTGTTTCTTTTGCAGGTCCCCTACCTGCATTGCCAAGGACTGTACAGCCCATACTAGGTTATCTATTTCTGTAGCTACATCCCCGACCCCACCCTTGGGTATAGGGTAGTGCTGGTGATTCTGTCACTGGGATGGGGGGAAAGAGGGATCCCAGGAACGGGGCTACCTGGCCAGAAGTACATGCACTCACACGCATTGGCCTGGGTTCCGAGGAATGCTCTCTGGGTTAAGGAAGGTGCCCGTCAGGATAGTGGGTGGGTCACGTGGTCTCAATGAGACCAGACCCATATCACCATAGGGTTCCGAGAGCGTAAGGAAGCTCCTACACCTGCCACTCGCCAAGTATAACCTACGCAGCGGATAAGTAAGGGTTCGGGCAGACCAGGAGTTGGGGGCGCATGAGGGGTTACAGGGAAGGGACCCAAGGTATCTGGTAGGGGTTAGGACTTGCACAGGAGTTCACTCTAGGAAGGGCAGAAACCCAGGGTAAGGAGGGGGCTCCGTTCACACGCAATCCTTCACTCAATCTCCTCACTCTCTCTCTTTCTCTTGCTTCACTCTTTCGCACCGGGACAGTTCAGGGAGGGACAAGATACCACACTCATACGACGCACAGGTACACACACATACACACACAGACTCAAACTCAATAATAAGCAATATAGCCAGGACTTAGCTCTCCAACAAGCGGTTCAAGCACGCAGTCGGTTTCTTCCTCCACAAGGCATTTAAACTGTTGTCCCTGCCCCTGCACACGCTCTCAGGTATGCAGAGCAGCGCACGGGGGGGGCGGAGCCTCTGCTGTGTGAGGCTGGGATGGTCCCGCCTCCTCCGTGTCCCCTGGTGTTGCTAGGTTGCTGGGGATGCGGAGCGGAGGTGGCGATGGTGCTGCCGCCGCTTCCCCCTGTGGCCGGGTTTGCGGAGTTGTGGGGCTGGAGTGGGCTCGTCCTGGGCCTGCGCTCCACCCTCGTTGTTGCTGTCGCGACCGCCCCTAACGTGGGGTCTTGACAAAAGGGCCAAAAGTGAAGAAGTGGGATTCAATTGGCATTGCTTTTTACACAGCAGGAGTGTGTGTTTTTTTTAATTAGGCTAGGCCAAAGATGGAAAAGTTCCCAACCTCAAGAGCCACATATATATATATATACACACACACACAAATGAATGCATGCACACTCAAACTCTATTGCTTTGTAGCTCTGCAGTCTTGGCTGATTCTGAGGAGCAGCTGCAATTCTACTGCAGAGTACACAGTACCCTTAAGGCAGTGCAGGTTCCAGGATTAGCACTGGCCACGAGCCACACTTGAACCGCCCAAGAGCAGCATGTGGCTCAAGAGCCATAGTTTGCCCACCTCTGGCCTAAGCTCACAACTTGCACAACTCACAAATGCTACAAAGTTTTCTTTAACTTTTTTGTTGAATCATTGTTTCTTTCTTTAATCTAGGACTTCAGGCCACATTTTTCAAAGATGAGAGGCCAAAATAAGGCACCTGAATGTACGTTTTGGAGTGCAGAGTTACACTGCACCAGGATGAACGTGAGGAGTGAGCAGGCACAAAGAGACTGGTGAAAATTTCTCCCAGAGCTCCTGGGCACACAAAGAGAATGCACAAATGATGCAGTCCTTTGGACTTGTTTTATAGCTTGCTCCCTGTGATGTACATGGCCTCTTACACATTCTTTGCTGTAAAGGCTAAATGGTTTGCTGGTGACAGTATTATTCACATGTGTGGTGGAAATGGAAGGTAAGATATTGAAAGCCAAAGAAACCAAGAGTGCCTTTCATCTTCTGAACAGCCATAAGATTATTATAGACACCAGTTGATCACCAAAAAGGCTCTCTCCAAAATATGGATTTGGGTCCTTGAGTTTCAATTGGAAATGGTCTATGTACACCACTATGTACATAGTTATAGTAATAACTATAATAAATGGATACCACAGTTGTTATTACAAGGTAATCATTTATTCATCTGACCATTACAAATAGGAATAAATACAAAATGGTATTCAGATGAATAAATGCTCACCCTATAGTTTGGGTATTTTTCAGACGTGACAGCGCTAGTCGCCGCAATGCTTTGATCCTGCCCAGGATCCTCACCCTGGGCAGGATTTGGCCCTGCCGCCAAACAAACATACCAGCGGCTGGGGCAGAAAGAGGCCAGGGGAACATGCAAATGTGGTCCACACGGCTCTGCCCCCCACGCTGCTCAACGTGGCCCATCCCCTTCCCTGACAGGTGGGTGCGGTGGCCTATGAGGCTGTGATGCCTGTGCGACCTGGCCCCCTCCCTGACGGGCGGGTGTGGCAACCTATGAGGCTGCGGCACCCGCCTGGAAATGTTAGGTAGAGCGGACCATCGTACATGACGGCTAGCTCTGCCATGGTCCGGGGATGGCTTCCCTGGACCGTGGCAGGGCTAACTCCAGATTGTCAGGTGGCAGGGAGCTGAGCTCACAACCTGGAGTTAATCCTGTCATGGTCCAGGGAGTGTTTGCTCCCAATTGCGGTTAACATCTGGCGGGCGGGACAAACGTGACACCACCATGGGTGGCCATGCTGGGGTAAGCGTGGCCTCCCATGGTAGTGTCATGTCTGAAAATATCCTTTGTCAGTTAAATGTCAAATGGTCCTACAGAAAAGCAATATAATACTGCTATGAACTCTCCAACATGAAATGGAAACATGACAGATATAGCTCTTAGTAATGCTCTCCCTTCCTGTATTGTATGCATGCACTCAGGACCTGATCCAGAGTCCAATGAAAGAGTTCTCCAAACCATGACTTTCTTTTCCTTTTAGTTGCCGTCCTCTGTTGATCTTTCCCATTTCTATTACTATACCTCTGAAATTAAATTACTTGAATGTCTAAATATATTGTTGGCTTGTTAGCTGTTGTGTCAGCAGCAAGTCAATACAATCTCAAAAATGAAGTAAATACGGGAAACAAAAGGATTAAGGTCACCTTCTTAAAAGCAATCTCTGAATCTGAGCTGAAGCCTAGCATGACATGTATAACTGAAATGTATAAAACTGGAGACACAGGGATACTTTATCATTCATAGAAATGTTAAATTGATATAAAAATCCTTACCAAATGGCTAAAGACTACTTTAACAATATCAAGTAGATTTTTTTTTTTCTTCTGAGTAAATAGCATTTTTCAATTTCCAAGGTCATTGCATATTTTGGGCACATCTTCTGCCATTAAAGTCACTGGGAGCTGAATCACTGACTTTAATGGATGGATGATTGTGCTTTTTGTCAAATTTTCTCCTACCTCGCTTAAGAATAGGCATAACTAGTCTCAGATACTGCATCTCTGATGGTATTCCCCTGCCAAATGTTGAGCTTTTACACTAATATTTTTTGTGATTCCACCCCCTGTCTCCTGCTGCTGGATTACTCTGGGTTAGTGGTTAGTGGACTGTGACCAAACTGACTAACCAGAGGAAATAGTGAAAGGAAAATTGGTTCTCTTACCTGGAAATTTTCCTTCTACGGGCTCTATTGGACATCACTTCAAGACTCTGCGTAGTTTCCCTCAACAGCCGCTAGGTAGCAGAAGATCATCACAAAACTCTGCTGGAGCATGTGCATAGAGGAACACCCCCTGGCTCTCCAGCATACAAGAGCCATAGATCTGCAACAACAGAATTGACTCCCAAACAAGTTACTTAACTAGTTAAATAACAGAGGTAACCAAAACGGAAGAAAACCAAACACTCTTCTAAAGCCAAGAGTTAGGAGTTCATAACTAGGCCCCAAAATCAAGGATTATGGTCAGAGAATGAGCCACGCAACTTCTCTGCTGGGTGGGTTGAAGTGATGTCCAGTGGCACTCATAGAAGGAAAATTCCCAGGTAAGAGAACCAATTTTCCTTTCTCCTGAGCTCCCTGGACATCACTTCAAGACTCTGGGAAAGTACCAGAGCAATTACCTCCAACAGGTCCATGGGAGGGAAAAGGGAGGAGATGTGGCTCAAATCGACTATATACAATAGTGTTTTTTTAATTTTTTCAGAATACTCTACAGTACCCAGCGCCCAAAAGCCGCCTCACCGGACTCTAAAGTATGGATCATATAATACTTTGTGAAAGTGTTCAGGGAGGACAAGTTGCTGCCCTGCACACTTTTTCGTAAGGAGCCCTAGGAGGGAAGGCCCAAGAGGTCACTGCACCCTGGAGAGAATGAGCTTTAACGCTCTGCAAAGGCAATAGGGACTGCACTTTATAAGCTTCCATGATACCAGCTGTAACCCATTTGGCTATTATAGTTTTTTTAGAGGCGTTCCCCCCCTTTGGCTAGGGCAGTAGTTGATGAACAAAGCCAAAGACTTTCTAAAACCCTTTGGCCTCTGCAAATATATTTTTACTGCCCTTCTAACGTCCAGTTTGTGCCAAAAAACCTCCTGCAAATGAGCAGGCCTTGAACAAAAGGACAGGAAAGAGATCTCTTGGGCCCTCGGTAACAATGTATTTATCTTGAATGCCTGGTCTAACCTCAAGGTGGCTGACACTTTCTTAAAGATGCAGAACGCTGGATCGATGGACAGAGCACCCACCTCCGACGCCCTACGGACTGATGTAATAGCTATGAGGAAGCACACTTTAACAGTTAAAAATACAAAGACACTTCCTGTAGGGGCTCAAACGGCGGATGAAGGAAAGCCTTTAGCACCACCTTAAGATTCCATGTAGGGAACCTGTGTGCGACAGAGGGAGAAATTAACTTTATCCCTGCCAGAAATCTTTTAATATATTGATGTGGCCCCAACTTGGAACCTATGGTAGCCCCCAATACACTGTCTATGGCAGTCACCTGCCTAGTGAGTGTGCTGGGTTTCAGATCCTTCTGGAGATCTGCTTGCCAGAATTCGAGCACTATTTTAACATCTGCTGAGCAAGATCTATGTTGAGCTCAGAGTACCAGTTCACAAAGACTCTCCAGGTTCACTGGTAAATATATTTAGTTGAGTCCCTTCTAGCAGCTAGCAACGTGTCCAAGACCTGATCAGAATAACCTGGAGGGATCTCTTTTCAATAGCCAGGCTGTCCGACAAAACTGCTGTGGGTTGTCGCGAGTGAGAGGGCCCTGGGAGAGGTGTGGAGATGACAGGCGTTTCAGAGGTGGAGCTACCCTGAG
Organism: Sphenodon punctatus; assembly: GCA_003113815.1. Lineage (NCBI taxonomy): Eukaryota > Metazoa > Chordata > Lepidosauria > Sphenodontia > Sphenodontidae > Sphenodon > Sphenodon punctatus. The sequence goes on along the minus strand of QEPC01005594.1, from coordinate 5,349,072 downwards.
TTCCCCCAGGTCCGAGTACCATGGGTGTCTGGGCCATGTTGGAGCTATCAAGATCGCTCTGTGGTTCGTTGACTTGATCCTGGCCTCCGTCTTCCCTATGAGGGGGAAGGGAAGGAAAATATAGAGAAGGCCCACCAGCCATTGTTGATTCAGGGCATCGATGCCTTATGCACTGGGGCACCTGCTCCTGACAAAGAATCTGGCTACCTTTGCATTGCTGGGTGATGCAAAGAAGTTGATAACTGGGATCCTGAAGGTGTTTACTATGAAAGTGAATGGCTCCTGGCTCAGCGACCATTCCCCTGGATCGAGTCACTGTCTACTAAACCAGTCTGCTTCCGTGTTCACCACTTCCTTGATATGTAGAGTCTGAAGAGACTGGAGATTGATCTCAGCCCAAGCTAGGATCTTCATCGCCTCTTGGTGGAGAGCTGGTAATACCAGTCTTCGATTTCTGACATATGCTTTGGCTGACACATTGTCTGTATAGATGAGACGCTTTGGGTTCTTATTACAGGCTCAAAGTAGAGAAGAGCTCGGTGAATGGCCCTTAGTTCTAGCCAGTTTATGCTTCTTTTTAATTCTTCCAGGGACCAGGTCCCCTGCACATAGCTCTTCTCCAAATGAGCCCCCCCTCCCCCCAGCCATATAGACTTGCGTCCGTTGTTAGGACGATCTTCGTGGGTTCCACCAGAGGACTCCCTTTCAGGAAACGTACATCAAGGAGCCACCAATCTAGGGAGGACTTGAACCTCTGAGTGACTTTGACTCTCAGGTTGAGCCTTGTGTGATTATCAATTGGAATGGGCATAGGAACTTCTGCAAGGTTCAAGAGTGCATCTTTGCCCACTGCAGGAGAGGGAAGCAGGAGACCATTAGTCCTTGAAGACTCGCCAGCTGTTTCAAATGTGATGATTCCTGAGACTGGACCTGGATGATGAGATTCCTGATTTTTTGTTGTCTCTCCTGCAGAATAAACAGCCTCTCCTGTAAATTGTCCATTCTCACTCCCAGATGCTTGATGGTCTGGGAGGGGGTCAGGGCACTCTTCACCCGGTTGACCATAAACCTGTGGGCCTCTACATAATGGACTGTCCTCTCCACATCTGCCTGGGCTTTCTCTCTGGACGCTGCTCTGATTAGGAGGTCATCCAGGTACGGGTGCACATGGACTCCCTTCAAGGGAAGGTTGGCCACTAAGATGACTAGAGTCTTTGTAAAGGTCCTCGGCAAAGCTGACAGGCCGAATGGCAGAGCCCTGTATTGCCAATGACTCTTCTGGTACCTGAACCTGAGGAAGCATCTGTAGGCTGGTTGAAGGGGAATATGGAGGTAAGCTTCCTTTAAATCAAGAGAAGCAAGACAATCTCCTGGAGAAATAGTTGCGCAGATTGAGCTGACTGTCTCCATCTTTAACTTCTTGAGTTTCACTGAGCGATTCAGCTTTTTTAAATCCAGAACTGCTCGCCATTCCTTGGATTTCTTTGGCATGAGGAAGAGGAGTGAGTAGAGCACTTGACCATGTTGGTCTAGAGAGACTGGCTCTATTGCGCCAATGGAGAGAAGGCGAGCTACCTCTGCCAGCTTGCACTGTGTTTTAAGGCTCTTCTCTTGTGTATTTGTTTTTCTGGTTCTGTTTTGTTTTGTATATGTTAATGGCCGATGGCCGCAATAAACTAAACTTGACTTGGCTTGCACTGTGTTTCTCTGGATTTCTCAATGTGGGCAAGGGAGTGAACGAGCTGCGAGAGTGACCTTTTTTTGGCGGGGGGTAGGGGTGGGGTGGGGATGGGGGCTTTCCCCATGTAGTGTATTTTAAATTGTTTTAAAATTTTATTATTGTTTTAAATGAAATGTTGTTCGCCGCCCCAGGCTGCCCTGTGGGCAGGAGGGGCGGGATATAAATTTTAAATAAAATAAAATAAAAAATAAAATAAAAAATTAACTTGGTGAGGTAAATATGATGTCGAGCACCCAGGTGTCTGTGCAAAAATTGTCCCACCTTTCTTTGAAAAACTGAAGTCTTCCCTCCCTATTGGAGGGTTCAATAGGACGATGGGCCCAGAGTAGTCAGTAATCAGATTTGGGTGGCTGACCTGAACTGGACTCGCCTCTTGATGGACCATAGTCTTTGTAGTTGCGTTTTCCCTGGCGTTTCAACTTTGGATTCATGGAACTTCGGCCATAGTTTGAGGATCTGTACAGGGCTTTTGGAAAGAAATGAAAAGGTTTCTTAGGCTGATTTTGAAGGCACCTGATGGGGGTGTCTTCTCCTTGGTTTTGTCTGATGTGTCTGCTAGGACTTTATCCAGGCACATCCCAAACAGCTTAGTTCCCTGATAAGCACCAGAAGCTAACAGGTTCTTGGCTAGGGTGTCACCCAGAATTGTAGCCAGAGCCTCCTTCTAGCTACAACATTAGATGCCAAGGCTTGGGATGGCCAAGAGATCATGTCCAAGGAGATGTCCAACATCAACGCCACAGAGAGGGTGATGCAAGATGATAGGATTCTGTCCTTTTCAGGAGGAGTCTGATGGTCCCTGCCTTGCTCTAACCATTTAGCCACAGCTCTGCAAGCATAAGCAAAGGTAAGGGCCATATGCAGGAGAGCTGACCCTGCCTCAAAATTTCTTCTAAGAACAGACTCGATGCCCCTGTTGGTAGGGTCTGATGGGAAAAGATCCCCCTTTGTGGGAAACAAAGATTGCCTGACCAATGAAGCAGCTGCTGCATCCACCTTTTAGTGTAGCAAAAAGCGCTTTCTTTCAAGTGGAGAGGGTGTATAGTGCAATTGGCAGGAGCCCCCCACTCATTTCTGATCAGCTTCTCAAAGGTCTTACCAATGAGAAGCCCCTTCCCTTTTCCTAAGATTTTATATATATATATATGTATGTTTATTATTTTTCCTTAAAATTGAACATCACATATTAAAAAAAACTATATACATAATTACAGTTCTTCAGATTGGACCAGTTCGGGGATTACCCGTTACAGTGTTGTTTCCTTTACATCAACTTCTGTGTTTCTTGATCTCTGCATTTGTTCATATTTTGGTTAGACATATTGTTATGTTGCTTTCAGACATGTCCACGTGTTGCTGCAATAAGTTCCAGACACTGTTCCAAACAGCATAGTAGCCTTCTAAATCTTGATGTATCTCGGCTTGGATGCGCTCCACGGTTAAAGTCTACCAAAGTCTTTGCCACCACTTATGCATTGCAGGTTTCTGTTTCGACTTTCAGTTACACACAGTCGTGTGCATAGCAGCTAAACGAAGCTGCTGGCAGGCCGACTTTCTTTCCTTCGTGATCTGAAATTCCGGGAAAATTCCCAGAATCGCAAACTCTGGCTGCATTTGCTGTTGCGCACCTATACTAATGTATTGGCCCACTTTTATCCAAAATTCCTGTATATCAGGACATTCCCACCAACAATGCAACATGGTCCCTGTCGCATCACATCCTTGCCAACATTTATTTGAATAGCTCTTATTCATACCATTCAGGGGTGAAATATATCCTATACGTAGCTTTAATTTGCGGTTCCCTGACTGCTAATGATCCTGAGCCTACCCGCATCTCCGTCCATATACGCAGATACTGGGGTTTTTTGGTTTCCATTTCAACATTTAATTCCTTTGCCCATTTTTTTATATACCCCTCATCAGGCTCATGAAACATTTTTTGCAATACCCTGTAGATTCTGGATAACATATGACTATAACTGGCATCCCAATATAACACCGCTTCAATATCATGTCTTTTTCTTGTATAGGAGGGTCTGTCTTGTTTAGAGTTAAATTTACTTTTAATTTTAGCATATATTAGGAATCCCGGATCTGTAATATTCTTTTGCCTGATTGTATCCAACGTTAGGATTTCGTCTCCAACAAACAGGTGAGTGGCAATTTTGAGACCTTTCTTTTCCCACTCTTTCATTACCTTGTCTGGTATCCCACCCTTTTTTGTCCATGGCCCAAAAATTGGGGTATAGGAATTCTTTTCTTTATCAATCTCAGCCTTTCTCAAACATTTTTCCCACACCTGTAAAGCTATATGAATAAATGGATGATCCTTATTTTTAGGAACTTTTATGTTTAGGCTATCAGTCAAGAAGTATTTGAATTCTTGGATTTGGCAGTAATCCTTTTCAATTTCCAACCAGTCTGGCATACCAAAATTGTGATACTGTATCTTTATTCCTCTTAGAACTGACGCCCAATAGTATAGCTTAAACTCAGGCATATTCATGCCCCCGTTTTCTGTCTGGGTATATAGTACTGATCTTTTTAAATCTCGGTTTTTTACGTGACCAAATCATTTTTGATATCACTCTATTCAACATTCCCCAAAATTCCCTAGGCACTTGCATCGGCAGTGCGAAGAAAGTATATATTAATTTTGGTAACACCATCATTTTAACTAAATTCGTCCTCCTCACCCATGAAACTTGAAAGTTTTTCCATGCTTCTTCTTTTCTCTTTACTTCCTCTAATAGTGGTAAATAGTTAGCCTTATATAAGTCTTTGAGTTTTTTTGTGACTGTGATTCCTAAATATTTTAGTTCCACCTTTTCTACTGTAAATGGAGTTGACTTTTGCAGTTCTTCCTTAGTAAGTCTATCCTCATTAAACAGCAACATCTTTGATTTTTCTATATTTACTTTATATCCTAAATCAATACTGAATTGTTCTATAATTTCAATTAGGGCCGGTACCGATTTAGGCAAATTTGTCAAACTGACTAGCACGTCATCTGCATACATTGCCAACTTATATTCTTTGTTTTTTATTTCCACTCCAGTTATTTGTTTTGAGTTTCTTATCATACTGGCCAAGGGTTCGATTGCTTGCTATATTAAATAATAAAGGGGACATAGGCCAGCCCTGTCTAGTACCCCATTTCAGGCTGATTTCTCTGGAGGTAACTCCATAAATATGTATTTTGGCAGTCGGGAATTTATAAATTAGTTTAATCCAGTCTGTGAATGCTCCCCTTATACCCATTTTTTCCATAGTAGCCAATAGGTATCTGTTCTATACCATGTCAAAGACTTTTTCTGCATCGAGTGATATCACAGCCGCAATTTTATTATTTCTTTTGACATGGTGAATTATATTTACAATTTTCCTTACGTTATCCACTCCCAATCGCCCTGGTATAAAGCCAGTCTGATCATGTGAGATCAGCCTCGGCATAAGTTCTATCAGTCTATTTGCCAGGATTTTTGTAAATATTTTTGCATCTACATTTAGTAGTGAAATAGGCCTATATCCACATAGCTCCAGATTCTTCCCTGGTTTGGAACACAGGGCGATATTTGCTTCATAGAAAGATTTCGGCACAGTCTGTAGCTTAAGGAATGAATTGTAGCATTGTGTGAGCATTGGGGCTAGTTGCATTAAGAATATGTTGTAAAACTCAGCCAGATAGCCATCCGGTCCTGCTGCTTTATTCCCTGGTAGCTGCTTTATTATCCCTTTTGACTTCTTCTATAGTGACAGGTTGGTTTAAGTAGCCTCTTTGTTCAGCTGTAATGTGTGGTAGCTTAACTTGCTGCAGTACTCTCTGAATCAACTCGTCTGGGGGGTCTTCTGTGCCATATAATGACTCATAAGAGTCCACAAAACATTGAGCTTTATCTGCACCCATTAATATTTCAGAATCTCCTGTTTTTCGTATGTAGTAGGGGTGGGAAACCGGTAAAATCCGGTATCCGATAATGCCGGTACCGGGCGTACCGGCATTATCGGATTCAACCCAGTAATCCGGACCGGGTACCGGATTTCGGGGTACCGGATTTTTTTTACATTGCAGCCATTTAAAAATGGCTGCAATGTAAAAAAAACTTAAAGCCCCAGCAAAAAAGTGTTTTTTTAAAAAACCCTCCCTGAGTCCAGGCTGCGCGGGTGGAAGGGGGGACACCCCCCACCCACCCTGCCCAGCCTGGCTTTTTGTTTTAAAAAAGACCAAGACCCAGAGGCGAGCCCACCCCCCAGCACCAGCGGCCGCGGC
>QEPC01005594.1:5325442-5342529 GCA_003113815.1 Sphenodon punctatus | reverse complement strand
GGGAGGGGGAGGGAATTAATTTATTTCATTGGTTTCAATGGGGACACAGCGCCCCATTGAAACCAATGAAATAAATCCGGTACCGGCATACCGGATTTAATCCGGGAATCCGGTTTTCGCAGAACCGGTAACTGGTAAATCCGGTAGCCGGTAATGGGCCCGGGGTCCCACCACTAGTATGTAGGGTAGATTTGTTTTTTGTCTCTTATTTTTTGTAAGCCATGCTAGTACTTTGTCCGCTTTATTGGCCTTCTCATAATAAAAGGCTTTAGTGTATCTAATTTTAGTGACTGTTGTCTCAGTTTCCATTAAGTTTATTTGATTCTTGAGGCTTGCGATTTTGCTTGCATTCAATTTAGGTAATTTAGCTAATTGCCTGAGTTGCAGATATAATTCGCTAATGTTTTTTCTTTTTTTAGATGTGACCCTAATGAGATAAATTGCCCCCGAAGGACAGCTTTAGCAGCCTCCCACAGTATCTGTGGTGATGTTCCTGGCAAATCATTGAACTGAATATATTCTTGTATTGTCTTCTTTATTTCCTCCTGTATCCATTTATTACTAAAATAATTTTTTTTTAACCCACTACCTTGTTTACTATTTTTCTTATTGGCCTCTTGATTGAAAATTGCTACCACTGCATTGTGGTCAGAGAAGGGTACTATCTGTATGAAGGAGCTACTACATTCCGAAATTTGGGCTTTATGAACTAACATATGATCAAGTTTTGATGCTGTAGCATGGGGATTCGAATAGAAAGTAAATTCTTGTCTTCTTGATAGTTCTCCATATTTCCCTCCATTCTCCCTATTCTATCTTTTTGACTACTTGTTCCTGCTTTTTGTTCAGTTTTTTAAAATCAAATTGATCCAGGGGGGATAGCCGGCAGTTAAAGTTCCACAGATTATAATCTTGCCCTGTGCTTTCTGCGAAATCAGGGCAAGTGTATCTATCAAGAATTCCTCTGCATTATAGTTAGGGGCATAAAGGTTAACAATAGTATATAACTCCCCTTGTATTTGCACTGTTATTATTAACATCCTTCCCTTCTCATCTTTGTATACACTACATATTTGGGTATTTTCAGACGTTACGGGGCCCTTTGGCCCCGTACCGTAACCAACGTCTTCGTTCCCCGCCGGGGTCACCCCTGCACGGCCCAACAGACGTGCCGGGGGGATCCCGGCGGGGAAAGTGGGAGGGGCCGGGGCCACGCGGCGCAACGTGCGGCCGCACGGCCCCGCCCCCTCCACGCACCCCGCCGCCCGCCCTCCGAGGAGACGGGCGGGCGGCGGGGCCAATGCGGCCGCCGCGTCTGGCCGATCGTGCCACGGCCCGGGATCCCGCCGGGGATCCCGGCCCGTGGCACGCGGCCAGACGTTACTTTTTGTTGGCCACGGCCCGCGGTCCATTTGACCACGCTTCCCGGGACCTTCCCCCGGCTAGCCCGGGAAGCGTGGTTCAAATTGACCCCATCTGCAGATTCAGCGTGGCCAACATCTGGCGCACGCTGTGCAGACGTTCAGGGGCCTTTCGCCCCGCCGCGGGGTTCACCGTGGTTCAGTGTGGTTCAGCGTGATCTTGTCACGTCTGAAATCACCCTTTGTGGTTTTAATTCTTTATGAATGTCCACTAATACCCCTGTCTTTTTCCTTTCCCCATTGGAGTAAATTATTTTATAGTCCTTACTTGTAAATCTTTGATTATCTATTCTAATTAAATGGGTTTCTTGCAAAGCAAAAGAATGCAAGCGTGCCTGTTTTACCAGCTGCCAAATCTTTTTTCTTTTCACTGGGTTGTTCATCCCACATACATTTAAGGATAATACTTTAAGATTAGCCATGAATCCTGCAGCTTTTTATAAGTATTTGCCCTTTTTTACTTTTCCCTCTTTTCTTTTGCCCTAGTGAAGGGGTCCTCCAGATTGCCACACCTTTCTTCTTATTGCAGCCGCTGTTCTTGACCGAATTCTTACCAGTAATTCTATTAAGCACGTCTATACCTTTTTTTACAAAAAGTTCACAGATATCCCAATCTTGACCTTTTCTCTTTACACTGAGTAATACATCAATTATTAACATTAACTTTAAACCAAACCATAAAAACATAACATTTCAATTTACTGATATAAAGTATTTTAGTATCACAATCCGGGTGTGTGTGTGTGTGTGTGTGTCCCCTAAATAGGAGAAACGGTTTCATCAGCTTTTGTTACCAGCTGATCCCATGTTCATTACTGTGTGTTTTTTGTCCTTTTTTCTTTGCCCAAATTTTGTATTGTAAGCTTTGGCAGAGCTTTTGTATATCTAACTCAAAGTCCAACAGCCTCTTCTTCTCTATGGCTCCTAGGACCTTGTCTTAAATTTTTTTCAATATAATACTCCAATTCAGACTCCTCGTTAAAATATCTCCTTTTACCTCGATCAGTGAAGGATAGTTTTGCTGGGTACAGATTTTGAGCTTTCATCCCCATGTTTTTTAGTTTCTCCACTTGTTTCCCCCATGCTTTTCTTCTTTGTACTGTCTCATATGCAAGATCAGCAAATATTGAGACTTTACTGCCATCAAACTGCATGTCCCTTGTGTTTCTAGCCTCTCTGAGAATAGCTTCCTTGTCTTGGAACCTCAGAAATTTAACTATTATGGCTCTTGGGGGTGCTGGGTTCTTTGGTCTTGGCCTCAAGGAGCGATGAGCCCTTTCAATTTCTAATTCATGAAGCTCTTGCTGTTCCACAAAAACTGTCTTGAGTACATTTAACACCAGTTCTCTCACTCCTCTACCTTCCCTTCCTTCCAGTATCCCCAAAAATCTGAGATTATTTCTATGAGATCTGTTTTCTAAGTCCTCAAGTTTCTCTTTAACTCCATGCATAGCATCCTCCAGTTGCACAATTCTACTTTCCTGCAGGTTTTCTCTGTCCTCCTGCTCACTAATTCTTGCCTCTGCCTCTGCCATCCTTTTATTAATCCCCTCAATTTGAGTTTCTATTTCAGTCAAACTTGTTTTAATTGTAGCTATGCCTTCTTTGTTTAGAGTCAGGTCAGCTTTAATGGATTTAAATATGTTAATCACCTGCTCTGAAGCCTCTGGTTCCCCCTGCGCACCTTTCTCCGCTCCATCGGTCATTTTGTACAGGCCGCTGTCTGTTCTTCTCGTGCTGCATCGCAGGGGATAGAATTTATCTACTTTTTTTTGGCTTCTTTTTTCTTTTCCCTTCTCATCCCTTAGTGCAAATTTCACTTTTTGAGGGGTTATTTCTTCATTTGGGCACTCTTTATCTGGCCTTCAGTTCACAGGATCGCTGGAGCTCCGCCACGCACGTCCTTTCAGCTGCACATGCCCAGTTGACCCCCCCCACCCTTTCCTAAGATTTTAGGCAAATATTCCCTCTGTCATCTTCTGAAGACTCGAGAGAGCAATCTTTCTCTGGCTTTTCTGAGGGCCTTATGGAACTATACAGGGAATCCATGGTCTTTACAGGGAAATCTCTACTGGCTCCTTACTGACCTCCACTTCAGCAGCAGAATCAGAATATTCTCCCTCCTCAGGAGAAAAATGCCTGTCAGAGGCCGGAGGAGAATTCTGTTCCTCTTGTTCTGCCTCCTCCTTCTCCTCCCCTGTGCCTTCAGCTTGTCTCTCTGCCTCAGAGTGGTTACAGGGTGCTTTTTTTTTTCTTGGATGGGAGAGGGGCATGTACCGCCTCACTTGAGGAGAGCTGGACAGTTACCTCACTCTCCTGTTCTTCCTCAGAGGAGGAGATATTCAAATCCTGGGCCCTGACATGTTTTAAACACCTTGGGGGCCCTTGAAGGCTGTTTCCCTAACACACGGGCTTAGACTTTCCCTTAAAGGGAGCCTTTTTGGTGGGTGCAGGGCCCCGTGGGAGACTTTTCAGCCTGCTTTTTTGGTGGGTCACCAGGGGGCTGTGAGGCGCCTATCTACGGCTGCAATGATTTGACCCAGTATATCAACTTGCAGGGCCTCTGCTGGGGAGGGGGCTTACATTACCCCCTTCCATTTGCATCTTGTTTGGGAGGCTGTCCAGCAGAGTAAACACCGGTCCGGTGCAGGGAGCAGGCTCTGCTTCACTGGATAATTTCTATCCACGTTCGGACACAGGCAGCGGGGATGGAGTGTGCATGGAGCATCCGCAGAGGCTCTGCCGCACCCACTGAACCCCTTCCCCACACCGGCCAGGGTGGGGGGTTGGGGAAGAGCACCGGGTGCGCAAACTTCAAAGTTTATCGGCAGTGAAAATTCCAAACTGCCACTCAACACGGAGCTCCTGAGCTTCATTCCTCACAGTGTGAGGCAGAAGAACAAACTGGAGATCCAGGGGGTGTTCCCCTACGCGCATGCTCCAGCAGATTTTTGTGATTATCTTCTGCCACCTAGCGGCTGTTGGGGGAACTACCCAGAGCCTTGAAGTTTTGTCCAAGGAGTGGGAGAAGTTGACTTTTCAAAGAGAGCTCTCAAAAGGCACAAAGTGAAAAGATGAAAAAGAAATTACAATAATCTTGATTGTGAGTCACTGCAACAGTTGATAAGACATTTTCAGACAGGAATGTAATTTTAAAGTTTACTGTGTCCTCTTAATATAAAGGTAACACTGGCCTAATTTGTAAACCAGTCCTTAAACTATTTTACATGGATGTAACTCCAATGACTTCAGTGGAACTATTCCAGATTTACAACAGTGTGAGAAAAGAAATATGAAACATTTATCTGTTTATTGCTAAACATATTTTTCCCTTTCAAACCTCATGTAAAGTACAAAGACTACATTATCAATGACTTATAAAAGAGAACCCTGTAGTTTAAAGATAATGTGTTTCTTGTATGATATATGAACTACCTTGCCAGAGGTTTTTAATGGCTAGAATAAATATTTTTGTATCTCTCTCTAAAATGTATGCGGGTGCTGTTCTATTCCCTCTGACATAGATTTAGAAGTTTAACATTAGTCTTTTTCTGAATAAAACGATACTGGTTTTCTGAGCTTTAACTGTCTTATTTAAGCAAGCAGACAAACAATAACAGACTTTCCCCTTTTATGTTCATGCAGAGATGAACATACGTTGAGTGACAGAAGACTTCAGAGCTTATTATCCCACTGTTATTCCAAGTTAGGCAGGAAATACTATATAGAGACAATGGGTGTTTTCAGATGGACATGGTGCTACCCACTCTCAGAGCTGTTCTGCGGGTGCACCCCTGCTTCCGCCCTGCCTGGGTTGCGTTCAGATGGACCCGTTGGGTTCCCTGTGCTGCAGTCTGCCTGCGTAACACCCCCACACACACACACACACACCATAGAGTTGCGGGTAATTGCCCGATGCTCTAGGCTGGCACCTGCAACTCTATAGTGTTGCCTGGAGCAACGGCTGGCTGGAAGCAGAGCAGCACCGTGGGCCCGTGCATCAAAGGGACAGCTGCTCCACTTCAGACACCTGTGCCCCAGGTTTGGCCAGCCCACTCTGCCAGCAGCACTCCAGGATGTCCCGGAGCACCGCTGGCAGGGCTGCTCCAGAGCAGGCTTGCACATCTGGTAAACTGCCTTTAGATGGACAAGTCAAACCCAGGGTGAAGCGGGCAGAACTGGGGCTGCTGTCCATCTGAAATCACCCAATGTGACTTCAATTAAAACTTCCAAGGAAATTTAAAGCAGTGAATTTAATTAACCCCCATGTATTTTGTGCTCCTAACAACAATTCCATACTCTAGTACTATTATTCATAGAATCGTAGAATGTCAGAATTTGAAGGGATCTCAAGGGTTATCTACTTCAACCCCTTGCTTGGATACAACTATTCATTTATGACTCAAGCACTGCTCAGAAGCATGTCACAAAATTAACTTTGAATACACTGTAAATTAAGGGTACAGACTTTTCCAGGCAATCCTCCACATATAGACTTTTCTTCCACTGTTCTAGCACTGAAATATCCAAAAGTCTTTGTGTTGAAACAGCTGAAACTAGAACAAAGACAGCAAACAAAAATAGTTCAGAGAAAGGTAATTTTACAAGGAAGTCAAGACCTTTCAGTTCCCCGGGAACACTTTGACTAGCATGTCCAAAGGAATCACTACTATGAGATACAAATGGCTCAATTCCAGGGGTTGAAAGAGTTTTGCCTCCATGCTGTTTCCAACCACCTATTGCCTAGAAACAAGAACCCAGACTCAGGAACCAGAGGTCTTTCATCGTCTGTAGTGTACCACAAAAACGTGAATCCCTAACCGTCTGAGGGTCAGGTCTTGAACCCCTGGCCCTGAGACATGGTGTATTTTTCCCCCAGCACCAGTGTCTGGCTGGTCTTTGCAAGATACTTTATTGTATGTATCACTTCTTTTTCTGTCTGTGACCATGCCCATCCAGCTTCCTGATTGGCTCTCAGCCTTATGTAAGGCATGCTGGGAGCAACATGAAGTTGGTGGAGCATCTGTTGCTGATTCTGCTGTTCCTCTTCTGGCTCATACCCTTGGATCCTTCTCTGCTCACCACTCAGGTTGTCTCTCTCTTTTTTTCCTTTTAGGCTTTAGCCTTAGTCCCATTTTAGTAGCTCCTTGTTCTGTCCTCTGCTCCCCCTATATATTCATAGTTCCTTGTTCAGTATCTTGTCCCCCTTTGTAGTTCCCTACTCCCTTGCTTAGTACTTGATTTCCCCTTGATAGCTTCCCAGGTTCCCGTGAGTTCCCGCTTGATGCCTTGTTCTCCCTGACCATCTCATAGTTCCTTTCTCTGCTTCTTGTTTGCCCTTAGTCTTCTTGCTTCCTTGTAGTTGCTTGTCCAGTGTCTTGTTTTCCTCCTAGTTTCCCAGTTCCCTTTATAGTCCTGTGCTCAGTAGCTTGCTCCGTTTATTAATCTCCTAGTCTTCATATGTGTCGTGTTGTATTTCTGTACAGTATTTTCCTGTCCCTTTATAGTCTGCTTGTTGTTTGTGGGTAGTCCTTTGCCTTGCTAAGCCCTAATTCCATTTCCTGCCTCACCTAGTCAAGTCTTCATTCTCCCACTCTCTGGTTTTTCTTCGCCTTGCTAAGCCTTTGCTCCCTATTTGCCTGGATCCCCAACCTCTCCTCATCTCATCTAGCACTTGCTTTGTCCTGTCACCACTTGTTAGCTTCTGTATCTTCTGGCTCTCAGCTCTGTTCCCTCATCCCCTTCATGACCTTGATGATGAGCCATCTAGCTCTCTGAGGCCAGTGTACCTGCCTCAAGTCTCCTTGACATCTGAGAACAGCAGAGAAGTTTTCCTTTCCTTCTGTTGTGCTTTCCACTGTTTCCTCAGCCTTTTCCTTTCCCCTGCTGCCCTGCCCTTTGCCCTTTCTTAGGCTGCTAACCCTGGAGTCTGACCCACAGAGGGATAAAGGGTTACCTAACATGCGTATGATACTAATTGTCAAAAACTTAATAGTCTATTCTGAGCTAATATGGCCTGTCAAAAAAGCATATTTTTTGCTTTTTAAAGAAGTTGACTTTTCTAATTGATATATACCTCTTATGGCATGGGTGAAGAACATCTGGCTGTTGTTTTTTCCCTTTGGATCCTTTCCGTTCTTAAACCTGGCCTGTGGATCCAGTTCTTACCCTTAAACACTGAAAGTGAGCTCAGGGGAGGGGAATGGATTGCCCCATTATGACTTCTCCTAAGTGACTGAGATTGAGACAGGATGGACCATTGGTCTGACCCAGGATGGCACTACTTATGTTCTTAGGACGTGCACTTGAAGATAGTGGGTGGATCCATAAAACAGATCCATCATTCGGATCTTTCTCCTTCTTCCTCCATCCCATCCACACCCTTTAAGCTCCTGTACCCCCCAACTTCTATCTGACCTGCAGAGCTAGTACTACTTTTCAAAGTGGGAGGGTAAAGGTTTTCTACACCTGCCTTAGGGAGATAAATTAATTTATCATGTAACTGGTGCCAAACCATAATCAATTTCATATTTGTTCTCATACCATCTCTGTATTTTTAGTAGCTTCCTTCTTAATGTGGGCAAAGTCTTTCTATCATCCTTCAAATCTCACTCCTCCCCCCCCCCTCCTTTTTTTGCTATCACTTTCCATCTAAACCTGTCTGCACCATTTTTGTACCTGATACTTATTTGCCATGTTGTACTGGTCCAATTTAAATTTTAACCTTCTCAGAGCTTCTTGCCTATTTGCAAAGCAACCAACTCTGATACAGTCAGTGTCACAGGGCGGGTTTGGCCCAGGGTGAGTCCTTGGAGGGCCAGACGTCACAAAAACCAGCTCAGTTCACTAATTCCATACACACTTAGCAGGTTCACAGATTTCAGCTTCTCATTGTTTAATGCAGGTCTCACAGTATTCTTAGCAGTCTTTCACAGTATCACTAATATCAAGAAACAGCCCCCCAGCAACCCCAGCCCCGTCTCTAGTCCAGCAGCTCCTCCTAGGCTGTATCCTGAGTCAAGGCCTCTGGCTCGATTTCAGTTGTCTTGTAGCCTACAGCCAGGCCTTATTTATTTTTATTTTATTTTTTAAACTTATATGCCGCCCTTCCTGCAAGGCAAGGCCTTGGCATGCTTCTATCCCTGGGCCTCTTGAACAGCCTACAGCATTCTCCCTATGGTTCCCTCAGTACCCTGGAGAGGGCAGAGTCAGGACTTCTATTCCAAGCAAGCAGCATCGGCACTCCCGATCATTCTCGGTTATCCCTCAGCATTCCCAGCCCTCCTTGGTTATCCCTCTGATGACTCACTAGCCTTCAGGACCATGGAGAGAGTTCCTGCTGAGATCCCAGGTTGTAGGAGAGATGTGTCCTTGGTCACAGACGGACTTCTCTCCTGCGGGCTGCCTCCTCTTATATCTCCAGAGAGGGCATCGCTAGGCTAGGCCAGGCCTCCAGCTTCAAAAGCCTTAAAGGGCCAGTAATTTGCCACATCCCTCTGTCCTCAGCTCAGGTTTTCCACCCTCTCACCAGGGCTGACTCTGCCATGCCCACACCTAGCTGTCTGGTCTCTTCCACGACACTGCCCAGCCTATCCAGTCCTTGGGCTGGCGCTCACAGCTCTCTAAAAGGGGCAGCAGCCATATCAAGCTGCTCCCTGCCAGTCAGGGATCCTTGTTCACTGACATGAATTTTCCCCATTAGGGGCAACGGGGAAAACACAGTGAACACGGGTTCCTGCCTACGGCGCTATTCACATAAATATATCTAAGAAATGTGGATTTATTTCACATGCTGCTTTTGGGCATAGGTATGCTGTCTTCACAGGAGGTGTGAGCTATCATGCTGTTCATAGGCAACTGGTGACCACTGAAAGTGTGTGTTTGGAGGGGGGGGACAAAAATAAATAAATAAAATTAAAATATAAAAATAAAAAACATAAACAAATAAATAAATCCTGATTGTGGGAACAGGCAGTGACAGCGTGGCGTGAGGCGACTGGAGCCTGGAGCTCAGCACAGGATCACCAGCAGTAAGGGCAAGCACTGCTGCCATGTCTGCCTTGGGGCCAAGCTCAGCCTCTGTGCCGCTTGCTTGCCCTCGCTGCCAGTGATCCCATGCTGAGTTGCGCTCTCCTCTCTCAAGCCGCGCTGCTGGCTGTTCCCATGAGCCCAAAGAAGTGATTGCCTCCCTTAGCCCTTCCCATTCCAGCACGCTGCAAAAGGGGGGGGGAGGAGGAGGAGCGGTGCTCAGCGGGGGAAACAGGCTGGTGACCAGTGGGAGTGAGGGGTGTAGAGCCCCAAAAATCTGGGGAGGGCACTTGCCTCCTGTCCCCTCCATGTGTAACTTGTAATGCTGTTATCACTGGAGGTCATTGTTTCAACCACTAGCTCAAGCTACTCCTTTTTAACCAAGTCTAAAGTTAAAAAATGCAATAAAAATAAAGGGCAAATACAACATACCTCTTGTCCATGGTCTCCTATACTTATCATCAGCAAGGCCTCCGGCATGATAATAATTTTTGTCTTGATGTAAATAGGAAGGAACGTGGAGTGATAGCCTGTCAATGGAAAATTTCTGTCTAGCCACACTCTGCGCAAGATAAAAAGTAATATGCAATTACAGGTGAGACTGTTCCAATTTAACACGTGTTCAGTAGTAGCTTACTCCTCAAGCAGTATGCTTTAAATTGTGCCACCCAGGCCCTGTTTTCAGGGGGCCTATTCAAACAGTCAATTATGACTCACTGGGTGCTTTTAGACAGACAGCATCCCTGCCTCTGTTCTGCCTCACACCTGGGTGGCCTGCCTATCTAAAGGCGGGCCGACAGATGTACAGCCAGAGCAGAGGCAGAGCAGGCTGTCTGTGCTTTGCTCCGGGCCCGCTTGCGGTGCTCCAAAACATCCAGGAGCACCGCCATAGAAGTGGGCTGCCCAAACCCAGGGCACTGGTCCAAGGCAAAGCAACTTTCCGTCTGCTCAGCAGATGGCTGCTGTGGCTCCTGTGGGCAGTTGCTTACAGTACCGGGCAATCCAGCCACGACTCTACGTTGTGTGGGGAAGGGGGTGCCACGTGGATAGACCGTGGGCTGTGGCAGTCGCCAGGTCCATTTAAACCTGACCCTAGTGTGGCTGCAAGCAGGCAGATGCAGGGGTGCAACTCCAGAGCAGGTCTAGGGGTGGCCAGTCTCATGTCTGTCTGAAAACACCCAGTGTGAATAAAGAGGACAGAACCTGACCTTCAGACATCATCTAAAATATATCTGAGCCAGATTATTAGTTGGTAATCTATACTAGTGAGAATACAAAATGGTACCTGTTGGGAAGAGAATGAATGAAGGGGTATGCTAGGCTGCAGTCTGTAGTCTAAACATAGTAGCCTTCTAGGTATATTTCATTTATCTATAAGCAAGCATTTAGAGAGAGACACTCAACGCAAGTGCTGTTTCTATGGGGAAAAAAATCTGTTACTTAAGGCTCTGGAGGAAACCTCAGGAACTGTTCATTAATCCAGTAAACTTTTCTACAACCACTTTATGCCACAGAAGTCCACAGAGAGGAGCAGCACAAACTTCAGAGAAAAAATAAGGAAGTGAGATTAGGAAGCATAAAGAAGAAAGGAAGAGGAATCTTTAATCAGAGTTTAGTGTTATGGAGGGAGGGCAGGAAAACTTGTTGGGTAGAAGACTGGAGATGTCCAACAGTCAGGTTAAGAGTTACATGGAGAAGGGAAGGAAGCTGTGTGCTAGTGTCTGGGAGATTGTCGTATAGAGCTAGAGATGTATACTGGCTCCTACAACCAAGCCCCTACCCTACTAGAAAGGTCCCCCACTGTTTTCCAACTACAGCACACGCCCTCAGCTACCCTGACATAAACAAACCCCAGTCTGGGAAATTAGCTTTGATTATAACAGCCTTTCAGAGAGAGAAAGAGAGAGAGAGAGGCTCTCCTGAACAAACTGATATGAAGCAGGGATGGGAAAAGGGAAAAGCAAACGGCACAGATATGTACTCTCTGACATGAAAGGTTTCTCTGACATGAAAAGATTTTTCAACCTTTGCAAACTGTGCCTGTCCCTTCCATAAAATATATATACCCCAACCTCCAACTGCCACCTTTCAAACACGAGACAAAAAATACTCAATATTAAACAATCCCAAAATGATTTAAGTAGCGTTGGCAAAAGGTGGTGATCAGGATAGTGAGAAGTAGGACTTTTGCCTGCTGCAGACAAAGTACATTGGTTCTGCAGTACTCATTTGCTGTTGCCTTTTTGTCAGAAGACCGAAACTGTAAACTGAACCTGGGTCTCTCGCATACCTATGCAGATATTGACCAGCAATAACTAACTACGCCAGCAGTATATTTCAGTAATTCATGCACAAATCTGTTGTTTAGCTACAATAAGTGTAAAAGGAAATATGGATAATGAAGTTCATGGCAAAAATAGTTACACAAAGGGTAAAGCCACACAAGACAGGGCTGGCTAGATTCCCTGCCTGCTCCGGGCAGGGTGAACGCAACGGCCACACTTTGGGTTGGTGGGGAGAGCAGTCCAAATGATCTACCCTCCCCGCTACCCCCATGGGGAAACCAGGTGGGCTGCCATCGGAATTCCTGCCACGCCTTGGGACAGGCCAAGGAGCTGTCTACACAGGCAGGCGCCTGCCCCCACCCCACCCACCATCTCCCGCTCCACACCCACTATCCTGCCCCCTACCATGAGGTATATGTACAGGAATGGCAAGCTACATCCCAGCCTGACAGGAGGTGGCCCATTACTCCACATTGGCCCGGGTGGGGCAACAGTAGCTTGCGATACATCACCGGTCTTCTCCAGCAGATGCATCGCAGAGCAGCCTGCTGCCCGCCCTGGGGAGGAAGTGGGCAAACATCTGGTGGCTGCTGGCCTGACAGTTAGCTGAATTGCAGGCTAATGTCTCGTGGCCTAACCCAAAGTGACAAGTTTCTCTTCCTGACAATATGTGTATCTTATTACATAATTTCCAAAATGTGCTGCACATATTACAGAATATGCCTTTAGTTAAGATACTAGCGGATGACTAAAGTAGAAATTACTAGCAAAATAAATTGAAGATCATAAAATATAATGCAAACATGTCTATTTGGTTTTTCTTGAAGTATGTTAATTGAACAGCCTTAATAGTATTAAAACTTTCATTCAAGGATGTGTGCAGTCAAGGATGTGTGCAGTCAAGGATGTGTGCAGGATACACACATATTCTGAGGTTAGGGGGGTGGAATGCTGACAGAAGGTGGTTTACGAAAAGAAAATTATCTATTCTGTAAAGCGTTTCAAATGAACATATACTACTATATATTGTTGATTTACACCTTAAGTTGAGTAACTGTAGTAATTCCACAACATGTAATTCTTATGGAATATTTTTTTTCAAATCAATAAAAATGCTTGTCCTAATCTATACATTAAAATATATGGAATAATGTATTAATACCTGCATATTTTAACTATTAGCAACTTTTATCTTATCCTCCCTTTGTGTTCCATCCTCTAAATGGCAAAAAGGACTGTGATATCAAGCCAGAAGAGCTTTGCTACAGCACTAAGCACGTTAGCTCCACACTGCTCTGAGATTATCCCCAAAAGTGTTAAGTACAGCACCTTTTCCCTCCTGTGGATCACTGTGAAAACTAGTACAAACTCCACAGGCCGGATAGGAGTTGAGGGCAGGGATCCTCCAGATGAGAGAAGGAAGAAGAGAGGGCCTACATCCCACCCTAAAAGGAAGTGGCCCATTACCCCACACTGGCTTCAGTGGGGCAACAATAGCCTGCAGTGCATCACCGGCAGATGCATCGCATAGCATGTATATAATGCCATGCATTATTTAAATACGTAATGTATATAAATCTGTGCCTGATCCAGCAGGGTATATACATTTGTCTTTTGTTTCACTTTTCACTGGGAAATGCTATTTGAAAATTTCAGCAGTCCATATCTATTGTCCATTTTCCACCAAAAGGAGAGTTTGAAAGTCCTGGGGAAGATTGCCATCACCTAAAATAACATTCTTAGCTCGGAATTTGAGATATAAATTAAATGTTTAAATCCAGCCTTCTCCACAGCTTAGGAAAACAAGGCAGTTAGAGAATGGAGAAAAGATACAAGAAATCAGGAAATTAAGGGTAAAAATCTCACCCCTGTCCTGAAAACTGCACCACTAAAGAGAAGAATGCATGAATTTTAAAAGGGGTAGGATTTTTTGCTGAGTCTTTGGCCCCCTATTCAACTTTGTCTACCAGGTTTTGGTAATTGTATATGATCCAGCAGTGAAATGAAATAGCAGAGTAGTAGAAGTTCAGTTAAAGTTTTACTTATATCTGATTTCATTTTGATAACGGAGGTAATGAAAAGAACAGCATTGCAAAGGATAACATCTCAGTTTTGGAAGAACATGCTACTAGGAAGCTCGAAGAGATATTCAGCACTGCTATGCAACATCTCTTTGTGGAATAGTCCCAGACAGTTTGACCTTTGGTTACTATTACTTTGATGCTTGTGGAAGATTGAGAGATCAGTGGGAAAATTTATAGAAGAGTCTAAGTTTGAAGAAAGATAGAACTAAATGTTGATTTTCTGGTGGTGGTGGTGGTTGGTTTACAGGGGGGCATTGCTTAAAATGCTGGGGCAGTAGAACAGTAAATGGTCAGATTTGCAAATGTAGTAGTAAGCAGCTTATTTGTTTTGACCATAGGTCATAACAATAAGAAATCATAAATCAAGAGTATATAACCAACAATAGCAATACAAGCACATAAAATTAAACAGAATGACAATAAAGATTAAACAAAATTCCTCTAATAACCAAATTAAAAGAGGAAGTAATCAAAACATTAATGTCATCCTCCAATTCCAAAAAAATGGGCAAAATAATAATATACGCTCCAATAACACAGAAAAACTTAAGGAAAAAAGAATTCCATTGCCTACTCCCATGCACAATTAAAAACCCGATACCCCTATTTCGAGAATCTCTTCCCCTATAGAGCACAAATTTAATCTGCCAATCCCCAAGGGGCAGCTAAATAATATCAAACACAAATAATATGTTTCGTACTACAGCCCCAATCATATCAGCTATCAGATTATCAAAAATCTTATAGTTATGAAAAAAATAAATAGAGATTAAAGCTTCTCAGCCCCTAGGACAAAATATCTCAAACAGGATTTCTTCAATGCAATTCCACAAAAGAAGTGATATTAAGGCACTTGCTCTGTGTAATACGTCTGCTTACCACTAACGCATGCGCAAGACGAGCAACCTTCTGAATGATGTAATCTAAGGGGTTTGCCAACAAGAACATTTTTAAAACAAATATCCCAGTGGGATATCCCCACTAGTAAAGGGGTCAGTAATTTAAATAGCTTCTGTGTAGCCAGACAAGAAAATAAATAATGAGATAAATTTTCTATTTGCCCAGACTTACAATAGCAGAATCTTTGGTCAGGAGGTATCCCGATCTGGAAATGTGCTGGAGAGATATACTGACAGTATGCAGTAGTACAGCTCAGGACATGTGTAAGAGAAATCTACCCAGTTGCTGCTTCAAAGCTACATTTCTTTGCTTCTCTAAAAAGGAACAATGAGTGCTCTCTAGTAGTGTATTTTGCACAAAGCAACATATGTTTGGTGGCAAGGATGCCAGAAGCATGACCACTCAGGCCATGTTCACATGCATTTGTAGATTGTGCAGGAATGTTAGCTCTGTCCCCAGAATGCAGGAGGTAATATACACATATTAAAACAGGAGGTTTTGTTACCCTGGGGTAAATTACATATACAATGCAAATTACCTTTCAGTATCATGTAAATGACAACGTGTAGTCAAGCAGTTGGAGTAAGTGATCATTGTCCTGGTGTAACCCTTTTGTGGGATCGAGGCTTATCCCAGTAACCACATACCCATTTGAAATTATGCGGTGCTGACGGATGTGTTAATTGCTAGTCATTCTAGTAGGACCTAGTCTGCTTTGTTAAAAGGGGGCTCTAACGCAGTGGTACCCAAACCTTTGTATTCTTATTTTGAGACTTAAATAGAATTCGGTGAGGGGAATTTAAATGGCTGGTAACAGCAGTGGGGGAGTCCCTGGCTTCTCACTGGGCTCACAGCTTTATTGCTGATGGAGCAGGACTTTTTTTCTTCCGTCTCTGCTTTATTCGACAACCACTACTAGAGGCAGGGACTACTGGGACAGAGTGGCCTGCAAGAGTTTTCTCAGTGCAGTGGCAGTCCTGAAAACACAATCCCAAGTCTGGGACAACCTAGGGTAGCCCCCGCTGCGGTTTCCCTGTGCTACTGCCTTTGAACTAGCTTCTTCCTACCTCTTGCCTGCCAGAGCACAGAAATGGGAGCAGGGAGAGGGCTCAGTGTCTGTCGGAGAGGCGACTGACTGGGAAGTGTAAATTGGGAAGTGTCCCAGTCCCAGACTGCAGTAGCATTCATCCAGGCGATTAGAGGATGGACACCTCTACAGTGGGGTGGCTCAGGGTGACCGCCCCGGCCCCCGCTCCTGGGGGGACCCCGAGCACAGGGACCCCGGCCGACTCTGACTGACAGGCAGCAGAGGGGGCCAGCAGGAGTGAGGGAGATGCAGAGGCCCCACATCTCCCACACTCCGTGCCCCCACAGAGACTGAGAGACTGACAGGCAGGGGGGGCACCCACAGAGTGAGGGAGAGGCGGGGCCTCTGCTTCTCCCTCACTTCCGCTGGAAGTAAGGGAGAAGCAGGCAGAGGCCCCGCCTCTCCCTCACGCGGCTGGCCCCCTCCGCTGCCTGACTGATTGTTTCGGCCAGGAGAAATGAGAGAGAGGCGGGGCCTCTGCCTCACTCGCCCTCATTTCCCTGACCGAGACTGTGACAGGCAGTCGGCGGGGGAGGGGAGGGGCAGAGGAACTTCCGATGGTGGCAGACAGCGTGGCGGCAGATTTAATCTGCTGCCACCGTGCCCGCCCCGCCTGAAGCTCTGAGCCCGGCACGGGGTCCAGACCAGAGGTGGCAACAGCGGATCAGGTAAGTGATCCGATGGTCGCTCAGGCTTGGGGATGGGCAGAGGGGAGTGCCCCCCCCCCGAGCCCAGGCCTGGGTTGCGTGCCGCCCCCACACTGGGCCAGGGAGCGCCCCCTGAGCCAGGGAGCACATCTAGGCCCAGCAGCGGTTTTCCCGTTGGTGGAAGAAAGGGACCCTGCATTTGTTCCCCACCCTGGGCCCCGCTTATACTAAGGCTGGCCCTGGGTTTAATAGCCGGTGCAGCCTCCCTTTATTTTTGCAGCGTTCACTGGAGAGTTGAGTGTCTGATCCCCTTTGCTTTGCTAATGGCTGGTGGCATAAGACAAAGCTGGAGGATGGCTAGCCCACAACCCGCCTAGTTATTATTATTATTATTATAAACATTTATATAGTGCCAGTCGTGTGGCCTGTTGCTGTACAGAACATAGAATTAGACGTGTTCCCGCCATCTGGTGGCTCTATAGTCAATTACTGTTCTTAATACAGCAGACATTCCGCCTAGTTATTATTATTATTATTATAAACATTTATATAGTGCCAGTCGTGTGGCCTGGTGCTGTACAGAACATAGAATTAGACGTGTTCCCTGCCTGTGGCTTACAATCTAAAAGACAAAA
>QEPC01005594.1:5308815-5321423 GCA_003113815.1 Sphenodon punctatus | reverse complement strand
GGCAGAGGAGACAGACAGAAAAGGGCGGATCTTAGCAATGTTGTGGAGGAAGAAGCGGCAGAATTTGGCCATGGAGTCAATGTAGGGTTTGAGGGTGAGGTGCGAGTCGAAGATGAAGCCCAAGCTATGGGCTTGGGGGACAGGGAGGATGGAGACCCCATCAATGGCAAATGACAGGGAAGAGGGAGAGGAAGGATTGAGAGGGAAGATAAGGAGTTCAGTTTTCGCCATGTTCAGTTTGAGTTGGCGTT
Organism: Sphenodon punctatus; assembly: GCA_003113815.1. Taxonomy (NCBI): domain Eukaryota; kingdom Metazoa; phylum Chordata; class Lepidosauria; order Sphenodontia; family Sphenodontidae; genus Sphenodon; species Sphenodon punctatus. Next base: position 5,321,172 of record QEPC01005594.1, on the reverse strand, counting down.
GAGACATCCAGGCGGAGATATCGGAGAGACAGTTGGTGAGACGAGCTTGAATAGAGACAGTAACACACAAAGCAGCACTCTGCCATGCTCCCTGTTTTGCTCTGTTATTTCCCCCAGCCCCGCCCCATCAAGGGCTGCAATCACTCAAGGGTAGCTCTGTTTTCCAGTGTCTCAAACGTGAACAGGTTGCAATGTGTGAGTGAGGGAGTTGATGGAAGTTCCAGTCCCGTTTTAAATACAGCTTTGGCATTCAGATCAAATCTAAACTCCAAATGCACATTTTAAAGCGAGGCCAGGACTCCCATTGACTCCCTCTCACACAACACTAATCAGGCACTTATTATACATGTTCTGGGGCCCTGCAAACATCAGATTTAATCAGTTTTATGTGTGAGTTCAGTCGGAGTCCAGGATGGACTTGGAAAGCTGTTTTGTTTAGCCACTGAGTTTAATTCAAATGGAGTGTGTAAATAGTTGTTAATAGCCCCAGATCTTTGTCAACAAGATCACCTAAGGAAGTAGATGGCATACAGATGTATTTGGGGGAGATTTTAAAGATCCTGATTTTTTTTTTTAAACATTGTCCCTTGGATCCATAGAAACCATTCCATTCTTTCACATTTATCTTGTCTAACACAGCATCTTCCTAACACATCCTTTGCTTTCCCTGAAAACATTAGCAAATTAATTTGTCATCCACTTGCTCTGTGTGTGTGTATGTGTACACGTGCGCGCGTGCCTATGGAGTGTGGCTGGGTGCTCTGTTACCCAGAGGGGGCTGAGTACATGGAAGAGGAGTGGGGAACTCCTACAGCCTTGCAAGTGCTTTGGGAACTCCTGGACAAAGCCTGATGAATGGGAGTGCTCTCTGGGGCTGAGGTGTCCATTATGAAAAGTTGGGGTGCAGAACCTTTTCACTCCTAGGTATCATGTTGAAAAATTAGCACAAGTTCTGATGGCTTCCTAGACATTGGGGGGCAGGTGTGCTTAAGGTGAGTTTAGGAAAACTCAGTTGATCAAGCGCCTGGCCCCTCCTTCATCCCAGAATGCTGAGCTGTAAAGAGAACGTGACGTTGCAGAGAAAGGACGTGATGTGAGAGACCCAGAAAACATCGCACGGAACATGGCAGCAAAGCACTGCAGGATTGAAAATCATCCTGGAGACTGTAAATCTTGATTAACAGCAAGGATGTGTTCAGATGGACTATCAGGGACTAACGTTAATATCTAGCATTAAAATGACTGTCTGAATAAAAAAGGAGTTTGTAAATCCTAGATAATAAGCTAGGATTTTATCAAGGATTAATTTGTCCATCTGAAAATGCCCTATCTTAAGTGCAGCAGCAGACAATCAAGATACGTATGTGGCAGGCCAGAGTCACTATGGGGGCAGCCAGATGAGCTGCCCGGGCCCAATCCCTGTGTCACCCTGTGGCAGGCAATCAGCTCCACCATCCTGCGGGGCTCGTGCCGGGAGACGGGCACATGAGCAGGAGAAAGGCAGGCAGCTGGGCCCATCCCAGAGCCGCCACCACAGCTGGAGGATCTTCCCCCTGGAGTGTAGGATCAGGCTAACTGCCCATATGCAACTATGGGGGGAGGGCACATGCTCCTGCCCCCCCCCCCCCACACACACACCTGACAGCTGGTGGGGAAGGGGAGTCTGGGAAGAGCACGCACCATCTTCTCAGACTCCCTCTCTCCCCCATCATCTGTCAATCAGGTGGATTGGAGGAGAGGGGAGCCTGGGAAGAGCACAGGTTCCCCTCCCACCCCAGCTGCCATCTACCCGACTGACAGCTGATGCGGGGAGCCCAGAGGAGTTGCAGGTGCGCCCCTCTCCCTAGCCCAACAAACAACTGATCGGGGAGGAAGGCTCAGAGGAGTGGGCACAGGCACTTCTCTAGGCCCCCTTCCCCGATCAGCTGTGGGGGGCATGTGCGAAGGTCCTCTGGGCACCCATCAGCCTGGGTGTGATGTGGCTAAGAGTGAAAGGCGCTAGCACCCATCACTCACAGCTCACAGGGTTGCTCTGAGCATGTCACAGCAAGTGCACCCGGCCACACAGCCTTGCTCCATGTGAGGTAAGGCTGCTCTGCAATGCGTCCTCCGAATTTCTCTGAGGACACATCGCAGAGCAACCAGATGCTCGCCCCACCCCAGAGTGAGGTGAACATCTGGCAGCCCCTGGACACACAAGCCACTGCATCCCGTGGCTCATTTGCCCATAGAGGGGCAAGTCTCCCTGGGTGTCTTGTGTATTGGCACCCTGTAAGGCTTGCCCATGTGTTGATTTTCACATGGGAGTCTATCCCACGCAAAATCAGCAATAACCTAAGATTCCTGCTGGTCTGCATGCCCATGTTATTTTCTTTCTGTCCCGCCTCCCCCCCCTCACATGAAGTCACATGACCTTAAGGGATCCATTGGAGGATTCATGCACACATTGTAATTTTCACGTAAATTAAATCCACTTTTAATTCACCCCATGCACACATTCCAATCTCACGTAATACAGAACTCACGTGTCAGAGCTGGATTTCCCTGCCCTGACATCTGCGATGAAACTCACATAAATTTGCCTGCCAGATGAGTACAGGCGCATGCACAAGTTACAAAATATCACAAAAGGTAGAAAGTAATATGAAACTGTGTAATGTGGGCAAGCAGCCTGAGCTATGGGTTCTTTAAGGTAGCTAGCACCAGCATTTCAGTTTTGCCGGCTGAGCTTTAGGCACTGTCAGGTGTGCAAGTTGGTGTTTAATTGGGACTGCAGCTGTGTGTGGGCATGGCACTAGTCAGTCCAGAGGGAGAAACTCTGGAAGAAGCCTCAGTGCTAGGAGAGACACCAAGGGAGCAGGATTGCTGGGAAGCCCAAGAGACTTCTCCTAAGAGGAGGTAAAACCACAGGGTTTGGCTACATGGACATTGGGAACCAGAGGGTTACTTAATAGAGACAGGTCTGAGAGATTGCAGAGAGTTTCCGGTAGCAGCTGGAGAATGTGGTTTGCAGGGGTCAAAGGGAGCTGCTTGACTCTGTAACCCAAAGAGACACTCAACATGTCACAGAGTGGAACCCTATAATTGGAATAACCCGGGAGTGAGGGGTTAAAGTGGGAGGTGACAGTCCAGGGTGACTAAACCATAAAGAGAGACACTGGTGGAGATGCATGAATAAAGAGACTTGTGAGCTAATACCCAAAGAGACTGAGTATTGGACCCTAATTCTGTGAGACTTATGCTTGGCAAGCCTGACTCTACTACAATTTGATTTTCAGTTTTGGCAGGATTGTAATTTGATTTCACATTAAAATGTCCAAAATAACTTCCCTATATCGGTGAGAGAATTAAGGTCTTGTGTGCAATGCAGTGCAGTGGAAAGATCTAATTTAAATTGAATTCCTTAGTAAATTGGTTGCTTTTTATGGTGTTTAAAAAAATAAAACAAACATTATGCACTTTGTATATTACTATTACTAGCACTCTTCCTAGAGAATAAGATAAATGAGCCAGTAAGACCGTACCTCATATAAATAGTCTATTGCATGATATTTAAAAGCTCCAAACATGATCTTCCTGGTTTTGTGATGTACTGAAAACTTCATTTGCCTGAAAGAAATATAAAACAAACTATTAAAAATTGTTTTACTGCAGCAAAGCTTTGAAAAAAAACATTTCCCTAATTCAATACCATTTAATCTCTCAGCTCTCCTAGTATATTCTCATTCTGTAGCTCAGTGATTCTGAAGTGAGGCCATGAAGAATTTCATGTTCATCCATTATGACTGTTGCAGTTCTAGAGTCCACCCCATCCCCTCAATTTCCCCCCCACCCTCTCAGGTAGCAATAACCATGTAACTTTTTGTAGTTCATATTTTTAATTACATGTTGCTTGCAAATAATCACTAGAATATTTTCACTGTCAAAACTGTGACCACCATGAATTTGCTGTGTACAATCAAAGTAAGAATTTGCTTGAGAATTGGTGCTCTAGTTTCCGTTCTTATAACATTGGGCGCTTTCCGACATTACAAAACACGCACCATTTGCCTCTGTGAGAAACTCTGGGAGGCAAATGCTGTGTGGCTTTTGTCACATGGGAAAAGAAAGCCATGCGGCTTTGGTGCCAATCATGCGGAAGATGCAGTGCTTGATTTTTCCCCAGCTCTGCATCTTCCATGTGATTGGCACCGTGCAACATTTCCTTCCCTGAGTCTTTCCTGGGGGCAAATGGTGCGTGTTTTATAATGCCTGAACCATTTCTGAAAGTCAAAAATGCATTTGCTAAGAACAGGGCCATAAAAGGCTACAGGGAAGGTCCGTATACTCATTGTCAGCATTATAGCTATTTTACTATTCACCAAAGCACATTAAAATTTCATAATCAAAAAACCTCCAGTTTATAAGAGTTAAGGCTCTTGCAAATTCAATCATGCACTAAAAAGCATGGAAATTGCAAGTTAAGGCTCCCGCCTGAACCCCCGTGCCATGTTAGCAGTAAAGACACTGTACAGTCTCGCATATTGTGCTCACTTACAACTTGGGCTCCATGGACCCACACTTTGCTTTCGTCTTTGAGCCCCAATCCTCTTCCTCTTTACAGGTTGGGGGAAACACTGAAGCTGGGGACAGAGGACGTGAGCTGGCCCCTCACCCCCTCGGTTTCCTCTCTAACAAAGAGAGAGCTTAGGAGTTCTGGCTCCCACCCCTTCTCCCCCTCTAATCTACTTGGTCCCAGCCCTGTAACAGAGAACTCTGGACTCCTGACTTCCAGCCTCTCTACCCCACTCTAATCCAGTAGGCTGCACTCCCTTCACAGGCAACTCAATGGTCCTCGTTCCGAGCCTGTTCTCCTCTCCCCTGCTCTCAACCTTGTAACAGACAAACCCAGGAGTCCTGGGTTCAAGTTCCCCCTCTAGCACCCACACGTCTCACAACTCCTCTTACAACTTAGGCTCCATGCACCCATACTTTGCCTTCATCTTTCAGCCCCAAACCTCTTCCTCTTTGCAGGTTGGGGGCAACACTGAAGCTGCGGACAGGAGGGCGTGAGCTGGTCCCTCACCCCCTCCTTTCATTTCAGTTGGGGAGAATGGGACAGCTGACTAATGGCTCACAACCATCCTGGAATGGCCATTGGAAGGAATGGAGGCAACAGCAGTACCAATTTCTAAATAAATACTATTGTTATTCCAACATCCAATTAAGTGATTGTAAAATTATACAACACAGTTGCATCTTTGGGAGTACACATGGAAGGCAAGAGGGTGTGAAATGATGAGGAAGGCACCAGATGCAGTAAGTGGAATGGTTGGAATGACAGGGAAAAATACAAAGAGTGTGCAGGATCAAATAAGTGGATGGAATGACAGGAGGAATTAGAAATAGTTACAGTAATAAGGTTCTGAGTGAAATAACTGATTCAGAAGACTGCCTATCCTTTGACTCCCAATAGCATCCCTCCCTGTTATTCCATTTCCTCTCCTGTGTTTTTTTTGTGTCATTCCACACACCCCTTCTGTTTCATATGACACATACAGATAAACATTGTATTTCTCAATTCTTTTGAGTTCTCTGTGAGAGGAGTGGGTGCTAGAGGGGCAACTTGAACCCAGGACTCCTGCGTTGTCTGTTACAAGGTTGAGACCAGGGGAGAGGAGAACAGGCTTGGAACGAGGACTATTGAGTTGCCTGTGATTTAGAGACATTTGTTGTAGTGTTAGATGACAAGACATTATCCAGTTGAAATGTAAATGAGTGCAGAAAGGAGCTATTTTCCAAAACGGGGTAGTCAACTGAAAGAATACCGCCAACAAAAGCAGTATTAGAGCAACATACATTGCGGTCTGCATATCAAGCCAGATATTGCTGGGCACAATGCTTAGTCAAGCAACCAAAATTGCCAAATCCTGGTGACTGGGGCTGGTGGAAAGACGAAGCAAACAATTGGAAACCTCTGTGGACAAATCTTCCAGAAGCATCAAAAGCATGCCATGAATTAAGTTGCTTCTGTAAGAATTGTAGTACCAGTTGTTGCAAATGCAAGAAGGTGTTATTAGAATGCACAACCCTGTGCAAATGCACTGACTGCGAAAATATGAGTTTTCACAAATAATTTCAGTTCCAGGTCTCTACAAGCATTATCTATCTACAGGTCAATCTGAATAGGAAGGTTTAAATATCATTTTAATCATAAGAAAACATTCATGCAGGTGCACTTTCTCATAAGTTTCCAATGCAATAGCGTAAATTAAAATAAGTTGGGGAAAAAAATCATTTGCTTTTTTTGTAAAAAGTAAACAATTGAAATTGAAGAATCTAGAGTAAAGGTACAATATTGTTAGCCTACATATAATTTGAAAAAAAAACTGGTACATATTTTGTTGCATTCCGACAAAAGGTTGAAAAGTTATAGACATTTAGGTGAAACAAAGCTAGCTTTGCATTCTGTGACCCCTATTGGCAAAAAAAAACCCGGTTTCGATGTTTGGGCCCTACCTCAAATATTTTTCATATACATGTGTACAATATGTACAGAAATCTTCATGCTTTTGTCCAAAAGTGCACGATTTTTATAAAAATGCCCATTTATCTGCCATACTATAGTAAATTGCTTTGCTCCTGGTACCCATGGTCACCTTGTTTCCATGGCAATCCCTCTTCTCTACACCTGAGCTCTCCAGTGCCACTACCGCAGGCTGCCACAAGACACAAGCGTGTGTGTGTGTGTGTGTGAAGAATGCATCCAGGAGCTGATTTGTGGACTTATAAACTCAGAGGATTGAAACACCAGCACTTTAAGGTGTGTGTAAAACATACGTCTGGGTGCCTTCAACACCAACTTGGCCAGCTTGGTCTTTGGGGGGGAGGGGGAAGAGGAGGGAGGGAGAAGGCATGGCCCCACCCTGTGTAGCTCCATCCCTTTAACAATTGTCATTCTGGTATTTGCTTACAAAGGCAAGCCATTTGCCATCTCAACACTGCCCTGGGTGGGTGCTTCCTGGAATGGGAGGAAGACATTTTACATGCTTCTTGCTCTCAGCCTGGGGGCAGGTGCTTCCTGCAGGGCCCTTCCTGTACCTGCTCTGAGAGGGAGAGGGCCCTGCAGAAAGCACCTGCCCAGGGGACAAATCATACCCCCCCAGAGTCTTGCCATGCCATTGATGCCCTTAGGGCTTCTACCAGGGCCCCACAGCTTCTTAGCTCCGGTGGCAGGGCCCCGGTAGAGGCAGCACCAGGATTCCAGGCAAAAAGAGGCACAGTGCTGTTCCGGTGCCAGAGTCTCAGCCCTACGAGTAGCCTCTACTTACTATTGCTTGTGCTTAAGAGGAAGGAGGCTAATGAGAAAATAGGAATCCCCCCCCCCCCTTTAACTTAATTCTGAGGAGCGTTTAGACAGTTTTTAAAATGATGGTGATACTTACTGTGACATTTGAGCCTCCAGGAACTAAGTCTAACACAATTATATTATTTGCAGCAGCTGCTTGGAGGAGCTGAGGTATCAGGAGTATGTTGTAGAGATGGAGAGCACTTTAAATGGCAGAAAAGGGGAGGGAAACTCTAATAGGAAAACAACAGATTGGAACAGAGGGAACGAGACAAGACTTATCAGAAATAAGTGAAGATTGTCAGGAAAAGTTGCTAGGAAACAGAACAACAGAGTGCATATCTCTAGTAAAAAATAAACAAACCCCAAAACCTGTTGGCAGGTTTAAACCATGGAGCTTTTAGAGTGCTGTTGAGCAAACAGCCTGGCAAAAAGAAAAAAGGTACAGGAAAAATCTCTGAAACTATAGCTACGATTCAGAAGAAAGTGAAAGATTACCTCAGATGGTAGACAGGCTAACAGCTCCCCTCCCCCTCCTGCTTTTCTAACAGAGAGGAGGGGAGCAATTCAAACTGGTGGGAAAAGGCGGGAAAACTCTGACAGGCAAGCTAAAGCAGAAAAAAAATACTTAAACGGAGGGGAGGGGAGGGGACTAGATTTACCAGATTTAAGTGAAGATGAGCGGCAGCTTAAAACAGATTGGGTTTGCAAAGTATGGTCCATAAATTGCTGCAGGTTTAGGCATGACGGAGGCTAAATCCCTACAGAGAGCGATCCTTAGGAGCAGGCCAGAGATGGGCAGGTTTCTGGCCCTTTAAGGACCCAAGTGGCTAATGAGCCATTTTAGTGGCTGACTTGAGCTGAGGGCAATAGCAAAAGGCAGAGCCAGAAAGCTCCCACGGGGCCCTGAGGAAGTAGCTTTGTTAATGAGGTGTGAGAAGGTATCGTGAGGGAGGGCTAGGGTAGAGCAAAGCACTAGGAGGAAGATGCAAGACAGAGGGCTGCAAGTGCTCAAAGGAAGCTAAATGTTTGGGCTGTGGCAGGCTGGCAGCAGACCAAGGAGCCTGAAATACAAAGCCAGGCAAGGAGTTTGCCTGAAGGGGCAGAGAGGAGGTTGGGAGCCTAGAGAGTGGCTTGCCTCAACAAGGCTCAGGCTGGGAGCTCACTGACGGGGCTTGCCACAAATGGGACAGATTGGTTTGGGCCCTTTTCATTGTTTGGGATTGCGTGTACTACTTGTTGGTATGGAAAGAAAGAAAGGAATGAATGAATGGGTGGTGAAAAGCCAGAGTGGCGATGCTGCTTGGAGGACAGATTGTGCCAAAGCTGCCGGCAGAGCCTCCAATTTGGTGAGATGGAAATGAGGATGGCAGAGGAGTGATTAAAACTGTGGAACTAAATGAGACTGGAAGGCTTGTCGTGGGGAAAGCGTGGCCTATTTGGGGAACAGGGATGTGTTGAAAAGACAATGGGAAATACAGGTTGCAGGGCTGCATTGAAGTTAGCCCTGCAACCTGTATTTCTCATAAGTATCCTCTAAAATTTGTATATCTGGCCACCCAAAGTAGGGGACTTTTCTTCATTCCCAGTTGTAATGTCATGAATATTCTGGTTGGTTGTTGCTACCTGATGTATTGAAGGTGAAAGTAGTTCATTATTATGAGAAGCTGAGGATCCAGACTTGTACTGAGCGCTCTGTGTGATTACGACCAGTGTGCTGTGTGAGCCTGTAGAGCAGGGGGGCTCAAATTGATTCGTGCCGAAGGCCGGAAAATTTGCTTTGGACCCAACCCTGGGCCGTGTGTGGCCCCGCCTCAATTTGCATAACCCCACGCCCTGGCAGCAAGACAATGCTGGGTTCTAAACTAGAGAAAGTAAATGGTGTAAATAACAGTTCCCTCTCTTGTTATTAATTTCATCAGGTGTCCCCTAGTTATAGTAACAGGCAGCATGGGGTTTGTGTTGTTGTTTTGTTTTTCGTTTAAAGCAGTATCTTTTCACACAACTAACCTCTGAAAGTCATTGCCATGGGATTTTATGAAGGCCAAGACTATAAAAGGGCTCAGAAAAAAGAGCCCTTGAAGCCCATAATCTCCCCAGCTCCTGGGCTGGGGAGAGCCAGCAGCACCCACCCAGCCCCTCTACCCCAAGCAGAGGAGGAGGGGGTGGGGTGTGTGCAATCAGAATCCTGAGATTGTTCTGTTCACAAGGGAGGGGTGAGGAATGGTATTTTTCCCTATGCCTGCACTGGGCAACTGCCCCGCTAACATCCTCTCCCCTGCCTTGGAACCTGTGGCAACTAGCAAGGAAAAGAACGTGAGCGCTACCTGCAGAAGTGGTCCAGCAAGAAGAAGCTAAAACATATGCCAGTTCCTTCTCATGTAATAATGATTAATCTTGTGTCTATGGAACTCCATAACCATCATTTACACTTCAAAACCAGTTTATGCTACTGTGTCTTTGGGCACATCTGACTTTTCAGATTGCTCCAGGCAAATGATGATGGAAACGGCTCTTAATATATATTTAAATTATATTAATTATATAAGTAAAAAACCTATATGGTTTTTAGATATCCTGGAAAGCACAGAGAAATGAAAAGAAAAACTCAAATCCTTGAAGATGAAAATTAAATGTTTCTCAGATTTGCATACACTAAAATTCACCAATGGAATCCTTATTAAGTTTGATGATCCATATAGCATCACCAGCTTTTAACCAAAGATCATTTCATTCAATAGGAAGTTGTATTTAAAACTGATGATATGAAATGGCCCACTGTATTTAATTTTAATTACATACAAAAATTCCTTCTCCAAATATTATCGTTTTCCTAAAATTGTTGCTATTATTGCCTCTGCATTTTTACATAAGCATAAAAGCTAAATGCACTGGCGATACACATAGAGCTTATACATAATTACAACAGTATTTCTATAATTGAGTCATCTGTGACAGAATGAGCCAAGGTCAATAAACCTAGCCATAATCTATTCTAAAGTTTATATTGAATTAAGAGGATAAACATCCAGCCTACCTTCCGTTTTCTGTTGCTGAAACAAAAAGTAACATTTTAAAAAGTTGTTTGCAGTGTACAACTAGGACATAGCATGCATCTTTGACATGTTCTGTCACTCAGCTGCTGATGTCTGTAAGGATTTTACCTATAGACTCTATAAGGGAAAAAGCACTGGGACCTGTGTTTAAAAATTGCATATCTACTGGCAAATCCTAATAGGGATATTTTGATTAAAGCAGCAACTTTCATGCACGCGCTAGCAGTCAAAAGGTGCAATTTGATGTAGTCATTCTGGGGGACAATAGTTTACTTTGTAAGGGGTGCAGTTTGGGTGTATATCTGTTCCCTTTTTTGTAAAAGTGTATTGAATATTGTTTTGTTCTATTCATGCTGCAACCATTGGTTGAGACAATAAATTGTTTAAATTGTCAAAAAATATAGAATCTATACATTTCTAAGGGTTTATTCACACAACCGTTCACAGCAAGGGAGAGAACCTGGGCACAGCCTGCACTGTCTTCCCCCACAGTGAGCAGGTTGTGCGAGAAGAATTTGTAACAGTAGTGGACCCATGCAAGACAAACCCATTTGCATGGGCTTGCTGGCTTTGTAAATCCTCTGCACACAACCCTCTTGTGGCAGGGTAAGGTAACATTGGGTGTCTCCACACGAGCGGTGAGGGTCCAATACCTGTGTGGCCCCATGGTGTACAAGAGCAGCCTCCACATTGCGGGGCAAGTGGCGGGAGCTGCACAAACTGTCTCGGGGAAGCCAAGTGGGCCTGCCGCTGTCAGAGCTGCAACTGGGGCAGGCAGAGGCGATGGACATACAAGTGGGCACCCTGCCCTGCCTCCCTCCCCCCGACCTGATCTTAATCTTGCCCCTGGCCATGAAATGACCGCATGCAATGGGTGATAGTGCCTGCTGCTCAAATCCCCCCCCACCGAGCTCGCTGCATGGTGGGGCAAAAAGGGCCCAGACCCATGGGCAGCCACGCCTTGGGGAGCCTTACCACAGTTGTGGTAAGGCTACTCTGCGATGTGTCCTTGGAATTTTTCCAAGGATGTCACGTAGCAGCTGCCAGCTGCTTGCCCCACCCTATGGCAGGGGAAACATCTGGTGGCAGAGGAGCACATGAGCTACTGCATCGCGTATCCCGGCTGCCCAGACTGAGTTAAGGCTACCCAGGGCGTGGTAGCCTTCCCAGAGTGTGGGTGAAAACAGACATGACACTAACTCCACTTTAACACCACTTTAACATTTTGTATGCGTGTTGCAGGGCTGTATTGGGGTGCTATGCAGCCCTGCAACATACATAAGAAATGTTAAAGTGGAGTTAGCGTCATGTCTGTTTTCACCCTCTCTCATGTGGCTACACCCGTTGTGTTCCCTTCCCTGTTGCAAGTGGAGCAAGTTGTATGAATGAGCCCCAGGTTTCTGTAAGTACTGTACTTGGCTTATGCGTGTATCTTTTTATGCCCTATTAAGCTGTATAGTCACTGTCGGTGCTATTTAATCACAAAGGAAATCATCAGAAAGTAACCTCCTAGCAGGGGCGGCTGGTGGGTTTTGATGTTGAAGGGGCAGTGGGGCAGTAAGGCTGGGTTGCCCCGCCCTCAGCAAAGCCACGGCTGGGCCAGCGGGCATAGGGGCGGAGCCAGGGGGATGGTAGGCCAGTGGCATGGCATAACCCAGCAGCAAGGAGTTCCCAGGGTTAACATTGGATGGAGGAAAACACAGTCTACATGCACATCAAGCTTAAAATAAATAATTTGTAAACCCAAAACACAGGGAAACCCCCAGAACACTGGCATAACCCAGCAGCAAGGAGTTCCCAGCGTTAACCTCGGTTGGAAAAAAACAGTCTACATGCACATCAAGCTTAAAATAAATAATTTATAAACCCATAACACTGGCATAACCCAGCAGCAAGGAGTTCCCACGGTTAACATCAGATGGAAAAAAACACAGTCTACATGCACATCAAGCTTAAAATAAATAATTTATAAAC
>QEPC01005594.1:5297034-5307900 GCA_003113815.1 Sphenodon punctatus | reverse complement strand
CCCCGTGTGCCCGCACTCACCCCCATATGCCCCCCACCTCCCCTCCCACCATGTGCCCCTCCCTGCTCCCCCCACCCCGGGCCCTGCAATTTACTCACCAGGGCCGCCAGCTCCTCCTCAGTGCTGCCGCTTCTGCCAGGGAGGAAGGGATTTGGGGAGGCTAAGAGCTGTGCGAGCGTCAGCAGCTCTCAGTCCCCTGCACAGGCTGGGACCCAGCTTGTGCAGGGGTCTGGGAGGTACTGACGTACGCGCAGCTCTTAGTTCATACCAGGGGCGCCTCTATTGGGTGCCCTCATATGAACTTTCCCCCTGCCCAGCCCCTGCAATGAAAGTGTGTCCCCAGCGGCACTCTTTCGTTGCAGGGTCCCTTTATGCGGAATGGATGGCGCTTCTAGCCGCCCACTCCACATAAAGGGAGAACTCCTCCCTTTTGACCCTGAAGGCTTCCTTAGGAAGCCTTCGGGGTGGGGGGCTGAGTCACCGGTGCGCGCACACACAACTGGTGAGAATGTGCGGAGCCATCTTGAAGAACCTTATTTAGAGAGGCAGAAACCTTCAGAAGATTTCTGCCTCTCTAAACAAGGTTCTTCGAGATGGCTCCGCACATCCACTGTGATGCTGACGCGGCCGTTTTTAAAAGTTTCGTTTTGTTTTTTTAAAGCTGCCGCCGGCCGTGGGAGTCTTGGGGGGCCAGGAGGGGCATTGCCCCTGCTCCCCTAGGAGGCCCACTGCCCCTTCCTCCTACTACGTACCTCCCCGTGGAATCAACTCTGGGAGAAAAGCCCCTTTTCTTCTCACTAACAAAACAAAAGGCCTGTTGGCTCAAAGTGATTCTGGGTGTTACACCCAGTGCTAGACTGGGTCAGACCAACAGTCTATTGAGCCCAGTATCCTGTCTCTGACAGCCGCCAATCTTGGTCACTTAGGAGAAGTACCCGACAGGTCATAATGGAGCAATCCATTCCCTGTTGTTCACTCCCAGCTCCGCACAGTAAGAAATTACATCCTCCATGCCTACTTGACTAATAACTGTTAATGGCCAACTGTTTAACATCTATATACAGCCATTAGGGGAGATTGTGAGAGGGTTTCAGGGCATGCAGTGTCATCAGTATGCTGATGACACTCAGCTCTACCTCTCTTTTTCCATCGACCCAGGCCATGCAGTCTCCTTATTTTCTCAGTGCCTGTCGGCTGTGGGGGCTTGGATGAGGTTGAGCCATCTACAGATGAATCCTGACAAGATGGAGGTGATGTTGGTGGGTGAGGGCCTGGGGGACCTGGGAGTGGTTGAATCTCCTCTTGTAGGGGGGTTCGCCCTCCCATGGTCTTGCAGGCACAGCATCTGGGTGCGCTCCTCGATTCACGGCTCAGCCTGGAATCTCATATTGTGGCCGTGGCAGGGAGTGCGTTTTGGCAGTTACATCTTGTCCGGTGGCTTCAGCCGTATCTCTCAGACTCTGACCTCACCACCGTCATCCATGCCTTCATCACCTTGAGGCTGAATTACTGCAATGTGCTGTACGTGGGGCTGCCCGAGAAGCTGGTCCAGAGGCTGCAGCTGGTGCAGAATGCCACGGCCCGTCTCCTTACCGGGGCGGGCCACAGGGAGCACATGACACCTGTGCTCCGGGTTCTGCACTGGCTGACTATAAAGCACCGGGCCAGGTTCAAGGTGCTGGTTCTGGCCTTTAAAGCCCTTCACGGCCTGGGCCTTGCTTATCTGCAAGATCGCCTCACTACCCATGTGCCCATGTGACCCCTAAGATCGTCCGGGGGGGCCTTTTTGGAGGTTCCCCGGGCAAGATAGGTGGCCACTGATGTGAGATCTTTTTCGGTGGCTGCCCCCGTGCTGTGGAACTCGCTCCCGGAGGAGGATCGGTTGGCCCCCACCCTCCTGTCATTTTGACATTTGTGTAAGACCTGGCTGTTCCGCCAGGCTTTTGGCGAGGGGGAGGGGGCTGGTTTTTTATGTATATGGGTTTTTTAATTGTGAATTGTTTTACTGTTTTGAGTTGTTGTTTGCCACCCCGAGCTGCCCTGTGGGCTGGAGGTGCGGGATAGAAATCTTTTATAAATAAAATAAATAAATAAATTAAATAAATAAAAATGTTAAATGGTCCTACCCTCTAAGAATTTACCAATCCTTTTTAAACCCAGCTATACTGCTGGCCTTAACCACATCTTCTGGCAACAAATTCCACAAGTTAGTTGAATGTTGAATGACAAAATACTTTATTTGTTTTAAATCTGCTGCCAGTTAGTTTCATGGCATGTCCCCTAGCTTTAGCACTATTTGAGAGGGTAAATAACTGCTCCCTATTTACTTGTTCCACACCGATCATGATGTTATAAACCTCAATCATATCCCCTCTCAATCCTCTCTTCTCCAAGCTGAAGACTAAGAGCCGTAACCTCTCGAGCCTCTTTTTATATGGAAGCTGTTCCATAACACTATCTTTCTGCACACAATATTCGAAACCTTCCTACTCATCCCATCTATTTTCTTACATTGTCTCCACCACTTCCTCCCGAATCTGCGCTGCCAAAAAGGCAAAGGAGACAACCGCCCTCATGGTTTGTTGATCAGATGTATTAGTATCAGGTCAATCTTACAGAGGACTGGAAGATAATCTTTCCTTTCCCATATTGACTGCAGCCAACTCTGCCTATTATATAGAGCGCAATCCAATAAAAATGTTGTTAATCTTCTACCGCTGGGGTCTTAAATGGGCAAATTCGGCTCTCATAGGGTGTCTTACTGTATCGTCCAAGCGTAACTGCTGAAGAAAACAGCTGGAATTGTAACTGCATGAATATCCTACGCGATATAGGATCCCTCAGTTTATCCAAGTATCCTTCCAATTTATGTTGGCATTTGAGAAGGCGAAGCCAAGGTGCGACTTTCCAAGATGCCAAAACTGCCAGATCCTCCTGTCTGGCCACGTCTGCCGTTCTAAGGGTTACCAAAGTTCTCAAATGGGTTATATTCTTCCCCCAAAAGCAGAGGAACGACAGGCCTAGCCTTCTCATAGATATTGACATTTGCGCCAGCCAAGGGTAACAGGGTGCACCAGTATATTCTAATTCTTCTCTCAAACACAAGGAGGTCAAATCCGTATTATTACGGCTATGTAACCTAATCCAATAACCAAGGGAAGCTCGTTTTCCTATACAGTCAATAGGCAATAAGCTTGTCTCTGGCCCTGCTTAATGAAGCAAAATGAGACAACGATGGGCTTCATCATATGACTTGTTGGTGATTCTGATGCAGTGTAAGCAGGGATACATCAGAGAACATCAACAAATCTTATCCACAAGAAAAAAAATGACATTGGTTCTGTTAAAATACGAGACCCCAAACCCTGTTACACAAGAAGAAGGAAATGTTATCCTACGTATGATTTCCTAAAGCTCAGACAGATCCAGAGACAACTGTGCAACTGCCAGTAGTCAATGATTTCTCCATATTCCTCTTCTTTTAGATCAGGAATACTGGCTCAATGCAGACCGAAGAACCTCAAAGGGTGAATTCTAGAAGACACACTCCAGACACATCAGAGGGGAAGGAGGAAGGCATCAGAATCCTGCTACCTGCCCCAATGTCCATTGAAGAAATAAAGCTTCCAACAGCTATGTGCCCCAGCCTCAGGTTGTTCCAGACTCCTCCTACCCCACAGGGTTTGTGACCCAGCAACACACACTCAGTATTTTTATACATGACGGCTCAAAGAGCCGCCACACTTAAATCCTGCCCGGGGTGAGAGCCTTTACCCAGGGCAGGGGTCTGCCTGGCCACCGAACAAATGTTCTGATGGCTGGGGTGGGGAGAAGGCAGGGGAAGTGTGGACATGGGTCCATACGGCCCCACCCCAGCGCTCCTCAGTGCGGCCCCACCTCCTCTCTGACAGGTGTGTGCGGCGGCCTATGAGGCTGCTTCACCTGCCCAGAACTGCTCCGCCACTGGCCGGGGTTAGGTGGAGCAGGCCATCAGATGTGATGGCCCACTCTACCATGGCCCGGGGTAGGCTTCCCTGGACCGTGGCAGGGCTTAACCTGGGATGTGCAGTGGCAGGGAGCTCATCGCACATCCCTGGGTTAGCCCTGCCACAATTCGGGGTTATCTCTGCTCCCGCCCATGGTGAACAGCTGGTGGGTGGGAGCAGACGTGACACCACCACCCGTGGCCATGCTGGGGTAAGTGTGGCCATGGGCGGTGGTGTTGCATTTGACCAGACTTTCCCTATGTCTTCTGGAGAATAACTGCCCTAGCCAGAAGGGACTTCTACCACAGAACACCCTTCCTATATGCCTCATGCTCTTTGGCGTGGGAGGAGAAGGAGACCACTATGTCCACATCTTCATGTGCCCCTCTGTCACGGTATGGAGGGGGCGGGGCCCTGATGGACCATGGAGGAGGGGGCAGGGGGTGGCTCAGGGTGCCCAGGAAGTCACGCTTCCCACCCCCCTAGTACCTGTGTCTGTAGATGCTTCCCCTGCTTGCAGTCTGCTGGGCCAGCAAGTGCAGGATGAGAGACAGCTGCCTTCCCCTGCATGCAGTCTGCTGGGCCAGCGATTACCTGATGAGAGGCAGCTACGATGCTCTGAGCACCTGCAGCTGAAGCAAGGGCTGGGTCTGAAGCAAGGCACATAAAAGGAGGGCCATTAGGCTTTCTCTTTTGTTGGTGATCAGAGATTCTGAGTTCCTGTGATCTGCCCCATGTGTTGGAGAAACTGTGGTTTACTAAACTCCCTTTGCCTGTTCCTGTGTGCGGTGAGTGATTGTGTGTGAGTGGTGTGTGCTTATTGTTGACCTTCCTTGCCTTCCTGTATGTGGTTGCTCTAATTCCTCCCCACTGGGGTTCCCAAGGCCTGGGGTCCCTACCCCCTCCTCACTTGTTTCCCCTCCTGGGCCCTGTGAGGAGCACTATAATCCAGGGCGTGACATCTCTGGTAGGCCCACTGATGAATGGTAGCTGGGTCAGGTAGCCAGGTTTTCACATACAATTGACCACACAGCGATACACCATGGGCTCCTTTAACCCTAATAGTGTGCATCTGTGAGTGGGGTTTGTGTCCTTGTGTCGTGTGCCCCCTTCTTCGGTCCTGTTTCCCCTTGCTAGCCCATATTCCCCACACCCTCTCAGCCTCTTCTGAGAGGCTATGTCTGCAAAGAGTTATTAATCAGGCTGTGGGGATTTGGCTGCAAAAAGCCATTTGCAGCTTGGGAGCCATGCTCCAAGTATGATTCTCCTAGAGCAGGGATGGGACCTCCGCCCAGGAGCCAAATGCAGCTCATACATTTGGCTCCCTGATCTATGCCAAATCTATGCCATCAGTTCCCTGATCTATGCCATGGGCAGGGAAGCTGAACACATTTTGAAGTCTTTCACCTTTTGAGAGGAGACCTACAAGAATAGTTATGTAGAGTTGCTGGCTAATTTTGATGAGCATTTCATACCTCAGCATAATGTAGTCTATGAGAGAGCTTGTTTCTACCTGCATGCTCAAAATCCCAGGGAATCTGTGGCGTCTTTCATAAGGGGCCTATACAATATGACTGAAAATTGTGATTTTGGGGGACAAAAAGAAGGAGCATATCTGAGACTGAGTAGTAATAGGCCTCTCTGACAAGGGGTTATCGGAGAAAGCTGCAGATGAAGAAAGACTTGAATAAGGTTGTGTTGTTGTTTGGCATCCATCTTGTCTCTCCGACTCTGGTATGAAACCTGACAGTAGCCTCAGGGCCTTTTTAGATGAACGGACACCACTCGCGCCTGTAATCATGTGGCATGTAAAAGTGCTGTGGGCAGTGTTTAGCCGGGCCGTGGCCTCTCCATATTTCCGGTTGCATATTCTTTAAGACTGCAAATTAAATACCTCGGTACCAAGGTATTTAATTTGCGATCTTAAAGAGTGTGCGACTGGAAATATGGCTCGTCTAAACGCTGCCCACGGCACTTTTACATGCCGCATGATTACAGGTGCGAGTGGCATCCGCTCATGTAATAACAGCCCTTGTCTAGCCCTCATGGGACAAAAACCCATAATCCAAGACCCACTACACTGTTTTCAGGATGGCTTATTAGGCTTTCATTAATGTCCTTCCTGCCCCACTTCCTGCATTGGTCATCTTATAGATTAAATCACAAGATCTGCTCTTTAATATTAATTCTCAGCAACTCTATAGCTAGTCCATGTGCAGCTGGATTCAATCAGATTGTTGAAGTGACATGTAAAGTTTGCACACCCGTTTACTACGTCTGTGAACAAAAGAAAAGAGCACCCCGTGCTGCCAACACTGATATTTTTGGTAGTCAATAAGTGCATTACTTTTAAAGTGCTACAGAAAGATAAGCTGAAATTCTGATTCAGATAGCCTGAATTATGCGGGAAAGAAAAAAAAAGTGAATGTCCCTTCTGTGGTATCCATTCTTCTTTTTATACCTTACTCGGCACTTAATGAAGCAGAACCACTGAGTTCAATGTGAACTCTGCTTGTGTAAGGTATGCAAAATTGAGCCCAGTGATGCTGCAAACACCCGCAGGCAAGGTCTCAGACATAAAAGAGACTTCAAGAGGAGACTCCATTGTACATCAGATCCACAGCTAGCGTTAGTGTTGCACAGCATGTTATGCCATTTTACATCCACTGAGGATTTAGCCAAGCACCTTCACTCTGTCACATTTATTTTGCATCCTTTGTAGAAAATTTTATTGACTCTAAAACACCACGAAGGGCTGTTAAAAATAAAAATTCACATATGCAAATACTTGCAGCTCTGGAAGGGAAAGGCTTTGTTTCAATAACTAGGGTTTACAATAGTCCTAGAGGTGCTTTAGCTAGCTGAAGGTATTAACTAATTTTCTACCGCCACAGACTCGCTTCCTGAGACGTGACAATATGTAGCGGATTCACGCCTGATTTGTTCCTTCATATTGTGTATTCTCCCAATGTAAATTGTTCAGAAGCTCCACAGAAGCATAAAGCTATGAAAATATTGTCTGAGTTATTCAACAGGCACATGTATAAGCCAGCCTAAATGAACAAACTAAATATACAGTAAATTAGTCTTTTAAAACAGCTTTGCAGAGAAGCTGAGCCAAACCATGCAGAAAAATAAGATGCATGAAACAAACAGAATAGCTACATATCATGCTTTATAAATGACAAAGGCTCCAATCTTCAGATCACTGTACTGGCTCAAGCCTCATTCACTCCAGTGGGTCTTGTCCAGGCGCAGCACTTTCAGACTTTGACCCTAAAAGTATTAGATTCACTAATTCATGGGTACAGCTTCTAATGGTGTCTCTTCATCAAATGACTACTTTTGCTTCAGTAGAATACAACTTTTCAAAGCTTAATTATTAACTTTAGAAATGCAGTTAATAATGCAGAAAAAGAGATGCACCTCTTTGTTTACACATCCAGGACTGGATTGTTGATGTACAGGAGGTGGTCACACTAGGGAATCTAACACTGTTACTGAAAAAGAATGGCATACAAGGTACTGTCTTTTGTTAATCTTGTGCTCTTCATCATTGTCTGTACATGTTTAACATGCTTCCTTTACCACTTCACTTGGCAATAACCAGGAAAAGCATGCATACATTTATACGGCCCTATTAAGCTGTACCTGAGCACCTATCGGTCTTTAATGTAGTGACCCTCACAACACCCCTGGGAGCAGGAAATGACAGGATATGGCAGAAGAGCAGGGCTTGAACCCATGTCTTCAGGATCCTGAGCAGACTCCTTAGCTGCTCTGCTACCAAATATGCAGTAGAGAGTGAGACCAGCAGGAGCCGAGCACTTGTACTTTAGTGGCCAAAATAAACCTTCCTGCTCTCAGTTGGCCAGTTTTGCTCTGCATGCCCATTGACTATCTTGGCCCATAGAGGGCCACCGTAGGAAACAGAAAGTGTCTTAGCAAGGGTGAGCCAGGGATCCTGAGCAAGAGATAGCTTTGACTTAGTGTTGTACCTCGTTTTCTGGTTCTAGTCCTGTGATTTGGCTTTAGTTACTGTCTTCCTGACTTGCTGGTCTGCACGCTCATCTTGCCCCTTAACCTTGGAATTGGCCACTCTTTGTTTATCCCAGCTCAGGCCAAGTCCTGACAAGGAAGTAATAGCACTTCCCTTTTAGTATCTGGCCTAAACAATGTATCCCTATCTGAAAGCTCCCAAGGGATCCGGATTTCACTCTGTTAGTGTTTAAGCAATTTAATGGTCAGTCAACCATAGCCTTAGAAAGAGAATCCGCTACTTATTTTTATTAAATTACTGGATTCATCAGTTTGGAGCTGCATCTGGTACTAACATTAGTACCCATAGATAATGCCTGCATTTTTGGGCACCTTGTCGAACACTTGATGGGCTGCTCAAGGACAAATTGGGTGCCTGATGCCCAAATACCCAAGCATTACCCAGAGAAACTGACAAGCCTAGTGTTCATATCCAGAGCCTGTCAGTTTCAAAGGCTGGCCGGCGCGCTGCAGCTGAGAGGTGCTCTGTGCAGGGAAGCAGTCTTTGAAAGTGACAGACCCCGGCTGGAGCTGCTGTGGAGCTGGGCGCTGCAGCAGTCCCAGCTGGGGTGTGACACTTTTAAAGGCCAGCCGGTGCGATCAAGCAGCCCATCAGGGTATCGATGGTGTCTGAACAAGGCCGAATTGATTCATGCACCCCAGATTCATCAGGGGTACCTGAATCTTCAGGTGTTCGGTAACAGCTCTAGTCAGGGTAGAATCCTGGTTCCTCTGAAGGCAATGGAAAAATGCCCAAATGTCTGTACAGAGTCAGGATTTCACACGGAAACAGCAATAAAACATACAAAACAAGCTGCTATTTTATGGAAACTAATGTTCCTGTATTTTCCAACCTGATAAACTGAAGCGTGCAGTGTCAGTCATATTTCCTCACCTTTTGGAACCTAAGGCAATGTGATTGATGTAACTTAGCCAGCTTTGCCTTACCTTAGGTAGCTGAGAGATGATCTAAAAGAGTGAATTGTTCTTTAGCACCAATAGATTTTATTAATGGCCAGATAAAAGTGAGAAGCTTCTCCCCAGCCTTGCCCCACACGTGGCTAGCTCCAGCAACAGATACAATTCCTGTGCTGTGCTCCTGTGATCTCAAAACACACACAGTAATGAAACTTTAATTCTGCTCTTAAAATACATATTTTAAAATGTTTGCTTAATTATGTGTTTTTGTTAACATTTTCCTGGTGAAGAAAAAGGGAATTGCAGGTAGTACATTTAGATGACAAGTGCCCAGCATGTGGCCTGCAGGCTGCAAATGTCTTGGGAGGCCACTCTTTGAAGCCATAGACATTTAACTCCTCTTGACTCTTTGTTTGTTTGTTTTTGTTTTGTTCACACCTTCTAAGAAAGAGAGAGCACCAGTTAACTTCCAGCTGCTGGCATTTTAAATGGACCGGCAGCTAACAGGTTAAAATTGGCTGCAATTTTGTGCATTCTCATTTAGTTATTCACCATCAGAATTAATCCAATCGTGGGTTGGGTGAAGTTACCACCATCTTACCAACTGGTGCTGTAAATCAGTTCAGTCCATGCATGCAGCTATGTGTAGCCTGGCGCTTAAAAGCCACCACAAAGGAGACCTTTGTAATGAAATTCAACAGAGTTGTATTTGGGGAAGAAAAAACAAATGCCCAAGTACAAGCTGGGGGATACCTGACTTGGCAACAGCACATCTGAAAGGGATTTAGAGATTGTGGTTGATCATCACAAACTGAACACAAGTCAGCAATATGAGGTAGCTTCGGGGGAGAAGGGAAGGTTAATGCAATTAACAGAAACATTGCTTCCAAGTCATCAGAGGTAATAATTCCACTCTATTCATCCCTGGCCAGACCACATCATTTGGAATGTTGTGTCACGTTCTGGGCACCTCTGTTTAAGAAGGTGTAACAGGCTCTGGAATGGAATGGGAAGCATTAACACGTACTCCTGTGAAATGGGTAGAGAGTTAACTCTGCTACACTAGGTGTCTCTCCATATGAGCTGCTGAGGCCTGATTCCTGCACGGCCCTGTGGCGAGCAAGCTCAGGCACCACACTGCAGAGCCAGCACAGCGAGCTGGGCAGACAAGCGTCCCCCCTCCCCCCATGGGGCAGCAAGGCTGCTGTCAGAGATCCCGCCATGGCTGGAGCAGGCAGGGGTGCTGGCCATGCAAGCGGGCGCCCAATCCTGCCTCGCCTCCCTCCCCTGGCCAGACCAAATTCCTGCCCTGGCCATGACGCGGCAGCAAGCGACGAGTGACAGCGCCCACCGCTCAAAGCCTGACCATGGAGCTCACCACGCAGCAGGGTAGGAGGGGCCCCAGCACATGGGCAGCCACTCTTTGGATACGTGGCATGTCCTCTGACATTTCCCAAGGACGCAGCATGTAGCAGCCAGTTGCTCGCCGCGGGGTGAGGGAACATTTGGTGGCAGCCGTTCACACGATGCACTGCACTGCGTGGCTCGGCTGCCCAGACTGGGTGAAGGCTACCCAAGGCATGGTAGCCTTCTCAGAGTGTCTCATCAGTCAGAGATGGGTAAAATAAGAGCTTCCCCACACCTAACCGACTACCTCGTTTGACCGCCTGCCCCAGGCCAGATGGCAAATTATTTACAGGCCCCTATCTCTATAAAGGCTAAGCACCTCATCTTCCGAGCTAGGGTGAATGCTTTTCCCTCCCAGGTCCTGGAGGAGCGATTTTGTGCTATACCTTTCGCTGAACGGTTATTATTATTATTATTATTATTATTATTATTAACAAACATTTATATAGCGCAAGCAGTGTACCTGGCACTTTACAAAGTAATAAAATAGACACGGTCCCTGCCCCTAGGGCTTACA
>QEPC01005594.1:5277312-5292057 GCA_003113815.1 Sphenodon punctatus | reverse complement strand
CCCCCCCCTCTGGCCCCTTACCCGTTTCCTGGGTGCCTCGTCCCTTGGGCCAGCAATGGGCACCGGGTCGGTCTGTCCCAGCTGCTGCTGCAGCTGCTGCTATCCCTCCACCGCCTCCAGGTGCAGCATGACCGCCTACGCCTCCACCGCCTTCTCCCTTGCTCTCTCTCCCACCGCTCTCCTCTCCCTTCCACCTCGCTCCATCCCACCATGTTCCTCTGCTGCTGTGTGCCCTTTAAATCTCCCTCCCCGGCCTGTGTTGTTCCATCCTGGTTGCCTGGCAGCGGCGCTGCATGCTTTGTCCCTGGCTGGGAATCATTTTGGTTGATTCTGGCTGGTGGTTGCCATTCAGTCGTTACTTTTTTTTTGTTTCCCGGTGGGATTCGCATTGACCATGCTTTCGGAGATGGTCCAGGCTGGAGCTCCGGAAGCGTGATTATTTTTGACCCCTGGTGAGGATTGACTGTGGTGAACATCTGGTGCCCCCGAAACAGACGTTCAGGACGCTTTGGCCCCACCGCGGGATTAACCATGGTTCACTGTGGTTGACTGTGATCTCGTAACGTCTGAAAATACGTTTGGTTTGGTTTTTCCATGGAAAGGATTGTGGCGGGTATCCACAAAAAAATGGAGGACTTTTATATGACTTGGAAGTCCATTTGGAGGATCGTTACGAAACATATCGATATGGACATGGCACCGCTTGGCATAAATTTATATAATATTTAATATAGACTGGGTACTTCATTACCCTGACTGTCTGCATTGCAACTCCTCTCCTCTGCAGAAATCTCCCCCTCTCCCTTTTTTTTCTCTTTCTAATTCATTCTGGTATCTATATGATTTCCTTATGTTTCCCCGTTGCATTTTTTATTTACAATGTTGGTTGTAATGCATTATCTCACAAATATAAATGGTATGATCTGTAAGGCTGGGTGAACCAGCCAATATAAAAAATGTTCTATGGAGGTAATGGAATGTTAACCCTATTAAAAAATAAAATATTTTTTTTTAAAAAGAGGATTATTTTGAATTTTCAGTTCAAATAAAATGAAACTCAGTGCATCACAAACCTTATTCTGAGATTGTGGGTATTTTATTTTTATTTATTTATAAAAAAAATTCTAACCGCCCCTCCTGCTCCAAGCATCCCCGGGGCGATTTACAACATCAAACACAGAAAACCAAAAACAATACATTAAAATACATTAAAAGAGAAGGCAAAGAAAATAAAAACCCAACTCCCCACCCCACCCTACACCCCATCTCGCTTGCCAAAAGCCAGGCAGAACATCCAATTTCTGCACATACGATGGAAGGAAGGGAGATCCAGGGCCACCCGAGCCTCTGCCGGGAGGAAGTTCCACAGCCTAAGCGCAGCCACCGAGAATGCCCTCTCCATAGTGGCCACATGGGGGACCGTGAGAAGGGCGCTCCCAGTGGACCGCAGAGGTCACGCCAGAGCGGTCTGTGAAACAATACCACGGAGAGCAAGGCGATCCTGAAGGTAAGTCGGGCCAAGGCCGTATACAGCTTTATAGGTCAAAACCAACACCTTGAATCAGGCCGGGAAGGCTATAGGCAGCCAGTGCAGAGCCCGGAGCACTGGTGTAATGTGCTCACGCGATCCATCCTCATAAGGAGAAGGACTGCCACTGTCTCTGTATCATCACCATGGGTAGCCCCATGTACAGCATGTTGCAATAGTCCAATTTCAAGGTAATGAAAGAATGGATGATAGTGGCCAATGATAGATGTTCATTGAGTCGCCACACTTAACCCCTGCCCGGGGTGAGAGCTCTCATCTTGGGCATAGGTCTGCCCAGCTGCCAAACAAATGTTCCGGCGGCTGGGGCGGGGAGAGGGCAGGGGATGTGTGGACATGGGTCTGCAAGGCTCCGCATTTCTCAGAGCAGCCTCCCCAACGGGTGGGTGCAGTGGCCTGTCAGGCTGCCGTGCCCACCTCGAACTGCTCTGGCCATTTACCAGGGTTAGGTGGACCAGGCCATCAGACGTAATGGTCCGCTGTACCACAGTCTGGGGGAGGCTTGCCTGGACTCTGGCAGGCTTAACCCGGGATGTGTGCTGACAGGGAGTCCAGCACACATTCCAGGTTAAGCCCTGCTACGGCCCAGGGTTACCTCTGCTCCCGCCCACGGTGACCATCTGGTGGGCGGGAGAACTGACACCACCCCAGTGGCCATGCTGGGGTAAACATGGCCACAGGCAGTGGTGTCCTATCTGAAAATACCTTGTGAGGCATTGTAGGTGTCATTGTGACGTAATGAGACAAAATTTATCTTCAGTTAATGGCATTACTGTGGATTTAAACTGGTGTAAGTGAAAGCAAAAGGGCCCAAGGCCTTTCAGGGCGTTCATAGATAAACAAGAGGCAATTTAAATCTGAAAACCACTGTAATACACTTATTCATGTATTGTAGAGAGCCTTCAACTGAAATAGGAGTCTTAGAGAATGTTACTATTGAACTCATCAAGCACGGGATAACATTATTAATCATAAATTTATTTATTTATTTCAATTTCTATCCTGCCCTACTCCTTTCTACCCCAATAAAGCCCCCTGCCCCCAAGGGTCGAATATTTAAATGTTCAAAATAATAAGACACCAGTAGGCTAATTTGTCCTTCTTTTCTAAATGACAAACCATCTTTGTGGATTTATTGGTGTCTTGCATAACACTTTAAATAGCTAACCTTTTATTCTAACAAGGTTGCTTTTATTGATAGCATTTGCTTGACTCTCTAATGAACACAATTTTAATTCTTTTGCTAACCTAGCCTGCTGATGGATGATAAACCAGGGAGGGAAAAGTAGGGAGATGTGACTTGTGCTCATTTTTTCATTAGAGCACTGTAGTCTGTCAATATTGTTTCTGTCACTATTATTTACTGTTGCTGAATTGGCTCCAGCAGTTGGAACGGAAGCTTACTGATTTGGAAGAATCTGCTTTGGTGATAAATAATAGGACATTTAATGTGTCAACCTGACCCGTGGGTTCAGTTCTTCACAGGAACCAATGCTAACAATTCTCTATTCTACAACAAAATCAAGTGACTCATGATCAATGTCAGAGGCAGGTTTTCAGCAATATCTGCAGGTTAGTCAGATGATAATGAGTAACATTGTCAAATTCTCAGAGCTCTCAAGCTCAGCATGCAGATTTTTTTTGTCACTTGCTCCATTCTTTGCTGCTGTCATGCTTACAAGGGGGTTCCAATTGTTTATTCTGCAACTTTAAAAATGAAAGCATCAATGAAGCCTCTTAGACTCATTTTACTAAAATACTCCTAATTATTGGCCAGTTCCTGAAGCTCTTACCTTGACTTGAGTCAGGGCTGATGTGGTGGGCTAGATTTTATAAATATTGTTATCGTCTTTTTGTAAGCCTCCCTGACTTTCCTGTAGAAAGGATTGCATATAAATTTAAAATAATGATGATAATAATAAAATGTATACTATTGAAACCAATCGGATCAGGATTTGACTATGAGCAGATACTGCAGAATTCAGTCCTACAGCAACTTATATTTAATGAATTTAACCCAATAATTTCTGTGGCTGTTACTGAAGACATTTATTTCAGAAGCCAATCCTTTTGGTATTTAAATCCCATTAAGGCTTAGGGCAGATTGCAACCAATAAAAGCATCTAAAAATCCCCTTAACCCCCCACAGCCCCTTTCCCTACTCCCCTAATCCCACCTAACCCTAACCCTGCCTGCCAAAAGCCTAGCCAAACAGAAAGGTCTTGCATTGTTTCTGGAAGACAAGCAGACTTGGGCTTAGATGAA
The DNA here is from genome assembly GCA_003113815.1 of Sphenodon punctatus. Classification (NCBI taxonomy): domain Eukaryota; kingdom Metazoa; phylum Chordata; class Lepidosauria; order Sphenodontia; family Sphenodontidae; genus Sphenodon; species Sphenodon punctatus. The sequence continues at coordinate 5,288,246 of QEPC01005594.1, read as the reverse complement.
CCTCCAAGGGGAGGGAGTTTCATAATCATAGGACAGCCACCAAGAATACCTCTCTGCATTCCCTTGTTGTAGACACTTCATGGGCAGATGGTTCCTGCAAGAGGGCATTCCTGGTTGCCCTCAGAGACTACAGCGGAACATGGAGGGAAGAGATGGTCTTTCAGATAATTGGGGCCCAAGCTGTTTAGGACTTTAGGTTAAAACCAGTAATGCCACTTTTGGTTCCTAGTAGCCATATTCTGAAACATATATCATTCAGCATTAGGTTATCCATTTCATTGTTGCCAAACATGTTAGCAAAATTTTGTTTGTCAGCTGAGTCCACTGAAGCACCCACATGAAACGTGAGCGTGGGTTACACTGAATACTGGTGACACGTGTCAAGTAAAGTTGACAGCCTGTGCCAATGAGTTATCCCTCCAATGTCTAGCTTTTATGCATTTGACATGTATATGTTAACTCTGTTTACCACTTCTAGTAACAATAGACAGAAAGACATTGGGTGTTTTCAGATGTTACGAGATCACAGTCAACCACAGTGAACCACACACAAACCTGCGGCGGCACCAAAGGGCCCTGAACGTCTGTTTGGTGGGCGCCAGATGTTCACCACAGACAATCCCCAGCAGGGGACAAAAATAACCACCCTTCCGGAGGTCCAGCCCGGACCATCTCCGAAAGGGTGGTCAAAGCAATTCTCACTGGGAAACAACAAAACGTAATGACTAAACGGCAACCACCAGCCAGAATCAAGCAAAATGATTCCCAGCCGGGGACAAAGCATGCAGCGTCGCTGCCAGGCAATGAGCAACAACAGAGGCTGGGGAGGGAGATTTAAAGGGCACACAGCAGCAGGGGAAAGTGGCGGGATGGAGTGAGGCGGAAGGGAGAGGAGAGCGGAGGATGAGAGAGCAAGGGAGGAGGAGGTGGAGGAGGCACAGGCGGAGGTCATGCTGCACATGGAGGCGGTGGAAGGACAGCAGCAGCAGCCAGAACAGGCTGCCCTGGATATGACAACCGGCCCGGGGGACGAGGTACCCCGGAAACGGGTAAGGGGAGCAAGGGGGGGCAGCAGCACAGGGGCAACAAGGGGGGTGGGCAGGCAGGAGGGGGAAAAGGGGGAGGTTCGCGGGGCTGAGGCAACCCGGCAAGCAACCGCCCACCCCTTACAACCCACAGACATGGAAATGGGCCCATGAGCCCAAGCCCCCGGAGGAGACGGGTGAAGGACATGCGGAGGAGGAGGAGCAGGAGGAGGAGGAACAGGAGGGCCCACGCGGGAGATGGCCGGACCACCGAGGGGGGCAGTGGGGGCACAGGGAAACCTAGGAGTTCATTAGGATCTGGGGGACCCTGGAACACCAGCTGGAGCTAGCGGTGAACCAGAGGAATGAGCACATGTACCAGGAGATTGTGTGCGACATGGAGGCGGCGGGGCACCATAGGACAGTGGCCCAGTGCTGCTCAAAATTCAAGGAGCTCAAGAGGGGGTACAAGACCATTAAGGACAACAACTGGCGGTCCAGCCATGGAGTCCGGACCGCTCCCTACTATGACACCCTGGACTGCATCCTCCACATGAAGGGATCCAAAGTCGTCCCATGCCTCATGGGGAGCACTGTGGTCCAGGGCAGGGAACGGGTTGAGGTACCCCCTCCCCTCACTGCCCTGCAAGAAAGCACAGGCTCCAGGGGCCCTGCCCCCAAGAGGAATGCCCCGGGACCTCGGGGACCAGCAGGCCCCCCTCACGCACCAGCCCAGAAAGCCTCAACCCGATGTCCGATATGGGGGCATCCGAGGCCAGCACACAGGTTGCCCCCAGCCAGGGAACACAGGAGGAGCGCAGCAACACTGAGGGGCCAGCCTCGGAGGGTTCAGACACCGATATCGAGGATAAGCAAGCTGGTGGGAGGGGGGGTGGACCGAATGGGATGGGCTGAGAGAGGAAGGGGGGCACACCAGACACGGGGCCGCCCCCAGCAACCCCTGACACCCCAGAACATGGAAAGGGGACCAGGGGATCGCTGGGGGACACGTTCCACCTACCCCCACCACAACTGCCCCATATCATCACAGGTCATGGCATGCCCCGGGACAGGCAGGCAAGGGGGACGGCAGTGAGCAGCCCCAGGAGCAGCCAGAGGTCCCAGGTGAGGCCACTCGATGAGTGGGGGGAGAGGGGTCCGAGGGAGGCCGGGCAGGGGGACCTGGACGCAGCGGGCCATGGGGAGAGCACACGCTGGCCACTCAAGGGGGGGAGTGGCCCAGGACCCCCCAGCTGCGGCACGGGATGGGGGACGGGAGGCCAGGGTGCCTAACCAAGCCCTGCCATGCACCCCAACAGGGCAACCCAGTGGGTCTCAGCAAGCCGGCCCCGTGCCCCCAGCGCAGCAGATGAGGGAGCACCATGCATGGGTACAGTGCTGGAGGGAGGAGAAGGAGGAGGACATAGTCTGCAGCACCACCGAGCGAAGTGAGCGGATGATAGTGGCCATCGACCGCATGGAGGCGGCCACCAACAGGTCTGTGCAGCAAGCGGAGGCCAGGGACTGGAGGCTGCAGGCAGAGGTGCGCCTCAAATGGAGGCAGGAGCGCCGGAAGCACAGCAGGCAGGTGGAGGCGTTTGGGTGGCTGGAACAGGCCATCGACCGGATGGTGAGGGAGCACTCCATCAAGATATACCAGTCCTATAACATTGGCACCTCACTGCTCCTGCACACAGGGACCATGAGTGCCTACGTGATGGCCGCTGCCCCGCCGGGCAACCTGCCTGCCCTGGCTCCAAGGCCGGGCCCCTCGGCGCCTCTGCCACCGCCCCAGCTGCCGGCACAGCCGCTGGGCCCATGCATCTGCCTACAGGTCCTGGTAGGCCTCCTGAGGGAGCAACCGCCCAGGGGGTCCCCTCCGGCCCTGGGTCCGCACGCCCTCCCAACAATGCCTGCCCCTCAGGACACAGGCGTCCCAGGACACTGTCAGGGACACGGACAGTGGGGGGGAGGGGAGCTCCCACAGCTCCACAGTGGCCACAGGGCAGCCGAGAGGGAGGCCCCGGAGACATGGGAGATGGGGGGAAGGGGGCATGCGGCCTGAGGGGGGGGAATGGCACTGGGAGGTGGGAGGTGGTGGTGGTGATGGTGTGATGAACGGTAGGAGGTATTCACAATAAATACATGGGCACCACAGTCGCAGTCCTTCAGCCATTTATGGGCCTGGGGCTGGGGGCGTCCAGGGGTGCACCCAGAGTGCAGGTAGGGGCTCCGGGGTGGTGGAGACGGTGATGCACGGCCTCACGCCTCGGCCTCCCAGCTGATCCGCCTAGCCAGGGCAGCACAGATGCGCTTTGCGTACCAGTACTCCTGTGACCTCTCAGCGTTCACATAGAGAGGCAAGGGGTAGTCGAGGGCAGCCCCATCGGTCTCGCACATGTGCAGCACACAGCAGGTTCCGATCACCAGGGCCGAGGTCTCCACCGTGTAGTCCAGCCGGCCTGCGAGGCACCTCCAGCACTGCTTGAGGGCCCCAAAGGCCCTCTCGACCACGGTTCTAAATGCACATGGGTGGGTATTGTACAGCACCTCCACAGGGTTCCTGGCGACTGGGTATGCCTTCATCAACCACCGGGTGAGGGGATAGGCTGGGTCCCCCAGGATGCAGGGGGCCATCAGCACCCCCTCGATCCGGGTCATCCCCATGTCCGCGAAATCCCTGCGGTACATCCGGGCATAGAAGGGAGAGATGATCATGATTCGGGCATTGTGGCTGCACCCAGAGTGGCCCATGTAAATGTCTATGAACTGCCCCCGGTGGTCCACAACCGCCTGCAGCTGCAGGGAGTGGTACCCGTGTTGGTTGACATATTCCGCGGCTTCCCCATCAGATGGGCGGAGGATCTCAATGTGGGTCCTGTCCATGGTGCCCATGCAGTTTGGGAATCCTCCAGCTGTGAAGCTTGCCATCATGGCCTCCTGGTTCACCAGCTGGATTGCTCAGTCCAGGAGCATGCCCTCCACCGCCTTGCAGATGTCTCGCAGGATCCTGGCGATGGTGCTCACGCTGACGCCAAAGTGCTGCGAGACGGACCTGCAGGACTCGGGAGTTGCTAGAGCCCAGACCCCGATGGCCACCTGCTGGACCATAGGAATGGGGGCCCTCATGGGGGTGTGCTGCTGCTCCAGCCAGGGCGTTAACATCTCTGCGAGTCTCAGGAAGATGTGCCTGTCCATCCAAAAGTGCGCTCTCCAGGCGACCTCATCCCACTGGGCCAGTACCCTGGCCCACCACCCCTGTGCCTGCTCTGTGACCCATACCAGCCAGGCAATGGGAATAGCGAGCTGGGCAGCGCGGACCATGGTCTTCCTCTGGCACTGGAGGTGGCCAGCCGCCTCGTGGAGCGCAGCAGCCCACTCCCGGGCATGGAGGAGGGCCTGTCGGGCTGTCCCGGACACCTGCAGGACCCTGAGCAGGGCCAGGGAGTGCCTGTGCCCGTGGTAGGCTCTCCGGGCTCTAGCAGCGCTCCTGGCCATGCACACCTGCAGCCGGGCGGCCAGGTGCACCTCTGCGGTCTGGATGCACAGGAGGTCCATGTGCGAGTGGTACCACTCTGCACAGACTGGTAGGTGCATCCCGCAGGTGCCCAGCCATCCCAACTCCATGATGAACAGTGACCCGGGTGGGTTGGAGCCACACCTGATATAGGATGGTGCCTGTGGTGCCCCACCCCCAGATCATGACCTGGTGACCTGGCGTGGGACCCCGACTCGCCTCTGCCCCCCCCATGGCTGGCCAGCCTGGCTCCTTCAGGGCGTCTGGGATGGGGCGGCGGTGGGTGTCCCATTGTGCAAACCTGTGGTCCCTGCACAGGGCCTGGCGCATGGACCAGCCTGCGCCCAGGCGTGCAGGCAGCAGCTGCATTCCTGCTGTCATCACCTCCTACCTCTCTGTGTTGGCTGTCTGGTGTCCTTGCCGCCCTGATTAGTGTGTAGGCTGTCCTGTCTGTGTGCTAGGTTCCAGCAGCTGGGCTGGGTCCGCACCCCACACCTCGCTCGTTAGCCATGCCATTTTGTGACCTCTGACCTTATCGCTTGGCCTTGGAGCTCCCCTGCTTCCCCTCCTGTCCCTTCAGGGATTGTGGGGCCCCTCTTTCCTTGCATTTAGTATCATCCGCTTGCTGGACCATGGCTGGCAGTGCTTCCCCAGGGCTTGCGGGCCCCACCACCCCTGGCGCCCCCCATAGATGGACCTTCCACGAGACCATGGCCCTGTGTGACCTGTGGGCATTCCCCAGCCGTGCAATTGCTCCTGAGCTGCCCGGACAGCCTCACAGGTGCCTATGTGAGTCTGAGCTCCGGCCTGCGCTACTTTGGCTATGAGGTGAGTGCCCGCGATTGCCAGCTGCATGCAGAGATGCTGGGCCTCCGTCCCTTTCCTGATGGGTGCATCCCGGAGATGAGGTGCTCGCATGTGGGGTGGTCGGCGACGGAGACCATGTCTGCTCTCTCTGTGTGCAGCCTGCCGCCTACATGGCCTGTCTGCTGGAGGGGGGCCCTGCCTTGGCTGTGTCCTTCTTTGGCTGTGTTCATGGGGCCCATGGGTACCAGCGGTCACATGGCATGGTCTATCACTGCCTTTTGGAGCTTGATCACCTTCCATGGCCCCCAGCTATGACTGGTCGGAGCACTATGACTATGACTTGTCGGAGCGCACCGGGGTGGAGCTGATGGCTCTGGCTGGTGTGTGGTCCTGCTCCAATGTCCAGGTGGGGCTCGCCGTGCAGGATCCCTTTGAGGCGTATTACCTCATCGCCCACCACATGTCTGCGCTGGGATACCATCGGGGCATGCTCCAGTGACTCCACTTTGTGCACCTGGCGGGCCACCCGGCCCTGGGCCCCTTCATGGCCCCCTGAAGCTGGCTGTGAGGCCCCCTGTGCCTTCCGGGCCCTGGATGCTGGTCCCGCTGTGAGTGCCCACCTCTGCCCTGATGCCGTGGGTCGCTGCCCGCTCCCTCCATTCTGTCCGGGGCTTGCTGCTGTGCTGGTTGGTTCCTGGGGTTCCACTGCCCCTGCCTGTGCTCTGGGCCCCTCCACGGCCCCCCCTGTCCACCTCTGCAACCATTGTGCCCCTCCGTGGCTGCCTTCTCCTGTGGCTGTGTCCTGAACTCCGAGCCAGCACCCCGGGTGCTGCTGTCCTTCATAGTCCAGCTGCAATCCCTCCTGTGCCTGTGTTCCCCCCACCCCCTTGGGTGACTCTGTGACCGTGGGGTTCCAGGGCCCCCGGGCTGTGCCTCCCGGCCTTCACCCGGGTGGGTGGGTGGGTGGGTGGACCGGCTGCACTGCTCCTCGGCTCCGGCTCACCTCCATCGCACCCTTGCCAGCGTGTGAGGTCCCTGACTGGCTCCTGGACTGTTCCCGGGCCACTCCCTGGTCTGTGTGGCCTCCCCCTGTGCCTGTGCTCTGCCCCTAGGGGTTCCCCCATTCCGGGGGTGCCTGTGTAGCTGTGGCGTTGCCTGTGAGGGCTGTGCTGTTGTGGGGGTTCTGGCTGCTGTTCCCTGTGTCCTGCCCTGCCTCCGGGCCGACCCCCCTCCCCGCTTCCCTGGCCCCGGGTCCTCCTCCCCCCCGTGCCCGTTGTGCCATGTGTGTTGTCCGTCCTGCTGTGTTCCCCTTTCCCTTTCTTTCCCGTGCGGGTGTGTATGCGCCCGGGCATGTGTTTGTGCTGTGTGTTCCACTGTGACCTCATTGTCTCTGTGCCTCTTGTGTGTACTGCCTTGGCAGCTCTTCGCCCTCCTCCCCCTCCCTTCCCATTTGGATGGATGAAGGTGGTAGGGGAGCAGGGGAGGCGTGGGAGGGTGAGAGAGGGGACAGAGGAGGAGCGAAGTTCACGGACTGGAGTACAGAGGGAAATTAGCGCAGAGAGGTAGGGGGGAGCAAGGTTGTGAAAAGCTTTATAGGTGAAGACTAGGAGCTTGTGCAGGATTCATTCAGGAAGGGGGAGCCAGTGAAGAGAGGAGAGGAGGGGAGGGGCTGCATGTGATCAAAGTGACAGGCAAAGTGGGATGACCCTGGCAGCAGAGTTTTGGATGGAGATAAGGGGAGAACGGGGGAGGCCAGTGAGAAGGAGGTTACTGTGAGGCCAGTGAGAAGGAGGTATATAAGGGGTGAGTCAAAGATGAAGCCTAAACTACGGGCTTGGAGGACAGGAAGGATGGTGACCCCATCGATAAGGATTGACAGGGAGGAGGGAGAGGAAAGATTTTTTTTGGGTGGGGGGGAGAAGGGAAGATAAGGAGTTTAGTTTTAGTCATGTTGAGTTTGAGTTGAGACATTCAGATATCAGAGAGACAGCTGGTGAGGCGAGCTTGAACAGATGGGGAGAGAGGGGGAGTAGGGAGATAGAGCTGAGTGTCATCAGTGTAGAGGTGATATTGGGAGGCAATGAGTTTGCCTAGGGAGAGGGCCAAGGACAGAGCCATGGTGAACACCAACCGAGAGGGGAAAGTGAGATGATGAGGACATACGATGAATTTCATGTAATGGATCCCTGACACAGATCGACAATCCGAACACACACCTAATGAGTCCTGCACCCAGTAGTTTTCAAAGCGGCCTGCAGAAGGGAAATGATTCCCAACCACTGCTGTAAAAAAGGATTGCATTTCCTTGAGCTACTTTGTTGAAAACATTTACAACCTTGGAATGATTTATTTTTACAAGAAATAAACAGCTCACTCTCCTATGAGCATTATTGCAGGCTGGGAGGCTTCAGGTCCTCTGCACTTCTATTGAACTAGGGTTGCTCCAGTAACAACAGCCATGGGAGAATGCACATGTTGAACTAATGCCTCAACATGAAGAAATACAGATTCCCTTGAATAAAACTGTTTACTAAACAAATGACCAATGACATCTATTTTAAGACCAAGCAATTACTCTTTGTTAAATGAGCTTTTGCTTTGCAGCCTTGCCCATTCCTATTCCACTCCTTCAGTGCTAGTTTTTAGCCTGTGCCTAAGCAACTTTTTAGATTACATTGTATCAGTATGTGATTTAATGTTATGTGGCAGGAGATTATTTTTTATTTGTTAAAATGTTCCACTGGCAGTTGTTTTATTCACAGTTGCCAAATTTCCTGAGTAATAATAATAATCTTTCCACCAAGGTGAAAATTGTAGAGGTTATTGCAGAAGAGAAATCTGGCTTTGGCACACGGCTGTTGCTTTATCAAGTAAAGTGGGATTTATTTATTTATTGTTTTTTAAATTAATTTTTTTTAAAAATCACTCTTGGAACAAGAAAAGTGGAGACTGCTGAGAGGAAATATGTTTGATAAGAATTAATGAGGTAGCTTAAATGAGAGTCAGTGCCAAATGCAAACTTTTGACTTATAAATCAGGACCAATGAATATATTACTGAATTTCTTTCCTGGAATTTATTATCATTGAAAAAGCAATAAAACTAACTGATTTAAAATGCACAGGCAAAATTAATTATAATTTATAAAGGAAGGTCGAAAAGAGAAGATTGCGAGCTATATATTTTTTAGATATAAACAACTTTGATACATTCACAGTTATTAGGTAGTTAAGAGTCTGAATTGATTCATTAGCAAACACCATATATAAAGCAGTGATCTGTCTCATACTAGAAAAAACCTGCAGTCCTTAGAAAAGAGTTCTTCACAGAGTGTGTTTGCTGTGTTGGTCCCAAGTGACAGAGAGACAAAGTGGTTCAAAGAGTTCTTGTGAATGTTGATGTTAATGCACCTGTCTCCCACTAGAGGCTGTCATTGTTACACATCTAAACAAACCATCTTAACGTAGGCAATTAGGCCGTTTTTAGACGAGACAAATTTTGCGCATGATTGGTGGAAAATACGCATGTTTTAATGCCAGCCACACAGACTTTCTGCTCAGCCAATGGCTTTTCACATTGAGCTAAAGAAACAGTTACTCTGTTTGGAACATACTGGGTCACTGAACAGAAGCATACTGAAACTGGATAGGAGTCTGACAAAATCCATTCATTTTCTGGAAACCAATTAATGTTTTTTATATTGCACTTTCCACAGGTAACGGCGGAAACTGAATCTGGTGGGATAAAATATAATCATTTTTACTCAGCTTCGTTTATTGTGTAGAATCCAATTTATTTACAAGACAGAAATAACACAAGATAAAATATGTTACAGTGCAAACCGTATGGACACATTTATGCCACTCATGAAATTTCTTGGGTACTGAAGTTGGGTACTAAGGTGTCAGCTTTGTAACACATAAGACAACTGAGCCAGACAACATTCCCATCAAGCACTTGCAGCACATTTGTGTATCAGTCAGTAACAAAATGCCAGAGCAACTGTTTTATTCAGTTTTTGGTTTTGCGAGGTGGCTTATTGCATACCTCTCCCATGTGACCCAAAAAATAAAAATACATTCTCTGGCAGACTAAATAAGAGTGTGATTTTTCTCCTAATGAAGCTTGGCCAGATGCAATGTGGTGATCATGTCACTAGTGCAGGAAAGACTGACCTGGCCAGGAAAAGACTGTGTAAGAAGTTATGAGAAGGAGGGCCAGTTAGAAGAACCGAGACCTGGGATGTGTGGAGCACAATAGCACTGTTCTGTTCTTGCCAGGTAAAGATCCTGGGCATGCCCTTGCTTAGCAGCAAGGGTACATGAGGAGGACTAGGAAGAACTGAGGCAGGGGAAGAGCCCAAGGCTGTTTAAAGTGGAATAACTATGCCTCCAGGGAGAGAACGTGTTCCTATGAATTTTTTCTTTGGCTTAAGCTGTTTCGCCTAGAAGGGGAAAACTGAGCCTGTGCCTCTTTGGGGGTGAACTGAGGCATGAGTTTAAGATAAGCATTCCTGGGGGAGCATGTGTCTTGTTATATTAACGTCAAACACTTTTCAGACTTTTAATTGCTTGCTGACAATGAAAGGCCCCAATAGTAACAGAAAGTGGGGCCCAGTTCTATAGTTGTTGTGCAGGTGGGTAGACTCACTTATCTAAATGAGAATATTAATGAAAGCAAGACATGTAGGAATAGCCTGCATGGCATAAAGTCTTTGCAGGGAGAACAAAAGAGATTTTTTTGGTACAATTGGAATTAAATTGTATTTCATGATTTAATCGGTGGACAACATTCTACAACATATGATGAAAACAGACATGATGCTAACCACCCTTTAACCACCCTGGGTGGTTATTTATGCATGTTTCAGGGCTGCATAGGGCACCAATACAGCCCTACAACATGCATAAATAACCACCCAGGGTGGTTAAAGGGTGGTTAGCATCATGTCTGTTTTCATCATATGTTGTAGAATGTTGTCCACCGATTAAATCATGAAATACAATTTAATTCCAATTGTACCAAAAAAATCTCTTTTGTTCTCCCTGCAAAGACTTTATGCCATGCAGGCTATTCCTACATGTCTTGCTTTCATTAATATTCTCATTTAGATAAGTGAGTCTACCCACCTGCACAACAACTATAGAACTGGGCCCCACTTTCTGTTACTATTGGGGCCTTTCATTGTCAGCAAGCAATTAAAAGTCTGAAAAGTGTTTGACGTTAATATAACAAGACACATGCTCCCCCAGGAATGCTTATCTTAAACTCATGCCTCAGTTCACCCCCAAAGAGGCACAGGCTCAGTTTTCCCCTTCTAGGCGAAACAGCTTAAGCCAAAGAAAAAATTCATAGGAACACGTTCTCTCCCTGGAGGCATAGTTATTCCACTTTAAACAGCCTTGGGCTCTTCCCCTGCCTCAGTTCTTCCTAGTCCTCCTCATGTACCCTTGCTGCTAAGCAAGGGCATGCCCAGGATCTTTACCTGGCAAGAACAGAACAGTGCTATTGTGCTCCACACATCCCAGGTCTCGGTTCTTCTAACTGGCCCTCCTTCTCATAACTTCTTACACAGTCTTTTCCTGG
>QEPC01005594.1:5254558-5266820 GCA_003113815.1 Sphenodon punctatus | reverse complement strand
CCAGGGGCTGGCTTCGGATATTTTACCCTTCCCCCCCCCAATCTCCTCCTGCCACTGGGAGTTGGGCAAAAAAACCCACCTCCCACCACCACATGAACTCTCCCCCAGCACACACACACACCCTGCTGCCACCAGGAAATGGTGCTGGGGGAACCTCCCTCCTCCCCCATCCACCCCCATTCAATAACAAAGAGCACCCCCCACCTGCTGTCACCAGGCAATCCGCTCCCCTACACCATCCTTCACTGCCACCATGGGTTAGTGCTGAGGAAACCTCCCCCCCTTCCCAACTGCCCCTCCCAACCCCCCTCTCCCCTTAAAATCTTCTTTGTCCTCAAAAAGGATGGCGGCCTTTGACCATGTATCGACTACCGGGGCCTAAATCTTGTTACCGTTAAAAATTGGAATCCCCTGCCTCTAATTCTGGAACTGTTGGATAGGTTTTAGGGGCCCCACATATTTACTAAACTGGATTTAAGAGGAGCCTACAACTTGATACGGGTGCGGGACGCAGGGCGATGGGTGGAAGACTGCGTTCCGCACCCGTTATGGACATTTTGAATATTTAGTCATGCCGTTTGGTTTGGCCAATGCTCCAGCGACATTCCAACATTTTACTAATGACATTTTCGGTGATGTCCTAGACCTATTTGTCGTCGTTTATTTGGACAACATCTTGATTTATTTTACCTCTTTGTCCCAGCACGTTTCTCATGTTCGACAGGTGCTACAGCGGTTACATGACAACAAATTGTATTGCAAAAGTGAGAAGTGTGCCTTCCACCTGACCACCGTGAACTTTCTGGGGTTCATAATAAGCCCTGAAGGGATTGCCATGGACACCCAGACGGTTGAAGTCATTCGTTAATGGCCCGTTTCCAAAGCCGTGAAACCCCTTCAACGCTTCCTAGGAAGCACAAATTACTATTGACAGTACATTCCCAATTATGCTGATATCACTAAACCCCTTACTACCTTTTTAAAGAAAGAACAGGAATATATATGGGGACTTGAACAACAATATGGTTTTTCGTGTTTGAAACAGGCCTTTCTCACTGCCCCGATCCTCCAACATCCCGACTTTACCCAACTCTTTTATGTGGAAACAGACACATCAAGTGGTGCTATAGGGGCTGTCTTATTGCAACCTTCCAAAGACAAGGACCTGCTTCATCCCTGTGCTTACTATTCTTGACAGCTCCCTACTGCAGAACAGAACTATATGATCTTCGATTGAGAACTTCTGGCTATGTAGGTGGCCTTCGAAGCCTGGTGTCTTTACCTCGAGGGAGCTAGATATTCAGTAACTGTGATGACGGATCACAAAAACCTGACTTACTTTGCAGACGGCCCAAATCAACAACACCTGACATGCCCACAGGGTGGTGTTCTTTGCGCGATTCATGTTCACCTTGCAATATCATCCTGCAAAACTTAATGTTCTTGCAGACACCCTGTCTTGATATCACGAAGGCCGAGATCACCCAGTGCAAGTGCAAGGATTTATATTAGATGCTAAGGTCTTCGCTGGCACTTATCTGACCCACGAACAACTACAACAAGCTAGGGCTGAAATGCCGTACCACTGCGGAAGCATTTACCGGTGAAAGTGCTCTTCTGCACCAAGCAGCATGGTTAGGAAGGGAGCCTTGCACTCACGGCTTTCCGCAGTTGCTGCTGCGGTATTTTCGCCACTGTAGATTTCACACAGAAGCGGCATGTTTGCCACAGTTTCCCCTTTCCCTTAAGCTTGGCAGCTTTGTGATTCTCACAGCATTGCAGCCAAGAGCGTAGCCACCATGGCGCGGAGGAAGTTTCTGCTTCGAGGGGCTCCTTCCATTCTCACTTGTGCGCCTTCTCTTACCAGCATATATCAAGTTCACTAGTTTAAAAAAAACCAACACGTGACGTTCACATGCCCCCACCCTATAATAGGTACCTAAACCCAACACAGTTCCTTCCAACCCTAAGCAATTAGGAAGAAAATTCCATGCGGGGTCGGAAGGGTGGGTGCTTGTGAGAATGGGTGATTTCAGATGTTACGGGTGGCCACAGGCAGGGGCAGCAGCACCCAGTGAAGCAGGCGTCACCACAGCACGGCAGAGACATCAGGGAGGGATCAGCCAGTGGGGACCGGCCCCCCCGGACAGGGGCAGGAGCCCACATGGGGGCAGGACACCAGGGGACTGGGAGGAACACCGGGACTCACAGGCAGCCGCTGGGGGCCACAGAGGGCCCAGGGGCTGGGTGCCCTGCCCGGTGAACCAGGTGGGGCCAATGGATCAAGCCCCGGTGGTACCCCAGCACGGACATGTGGTGGGTGATCAGGTAGTAGGCCTCAAAGGGATCATGCATGGAGAGACCCAGCTGGACGTCCAAATGGGACCACACCCCCCAACAGGGCTGACATCTCTGCCGCGGAAGGCTCCAACACACAGCAGGCAGCAGAAGGGGGCCAAGGAAGATGTCCCAGCTCCAGCAGCCAGTGGTACACCGGTACCCACGCGCCCTGTGAACACAGGCAAAGTAGGACACGGCCAAGGCAGGGCCACCCTCAGCAAGGCACACCATGTAGGCGCGCAGCCTGCACACACCCAGTGCAGACACGGTCTCAGCCCCGGACCAGGGCACATGAGAACACCGCTTGTCCGGGATGCGTCTGTCAGGGAAGCGAACCAGCCCCAGGGTCTCCGTATGCAGGCGGCAGTCACGAGTGCTCGCCGAAGTAGCGAAGTCCGGAGCCCAAGCTCTCAAAGGCACCCACACGGCTGACCGGGGTGCCCAGGATCAGCTGCACGGCTGGGGTATGCCACAGGTCGCACAGAGACATGGTCTCGCAGAAGGTCCAGATATGGGGGGCCCCATGGGGACCAGGAAGCGGGAGCCCAGTGGACAGACAACCAGCCATGGTCCTGCAAGACAGGGAGAATAACACCATGGACAGGGGGGCACACAAACCCTCCAGGGCCGGGAGGGCCTCCGAGGGGTCCCAAGGCAAGGAAAAGCAGCCACGGACTGCAACATTGTAGCACAACAGAGCGAGGCATGGGGTGCGAACCTGGCACAGCTGCAGAACACAATAGCACTCACATAACAGCTAATCAGGAAGCCAAGGTCACGGTGTTGCAAACAGCCATGGGTGTGGGGGGTTGATGGGTGAAGGCATGCAGCTGCACAAGGAGCGCACGGAACCGCGCGCCCATGCAGGCGCGAGGACCCATGCGCAGCCAGCACGTGTAACCATGGGCATGCCCGCATACCCAAGCACCCCATTGGGGGACCCTGCTGGGTTGTGACCGCCCCCCTTGTCACCCACAGACGGGCCCTGGAGCATACATGTGTGTAACCATTTATTTCACCCACATGTACATACGACCCCTCCACCTCTTCCTCCACCCCTGTAGTCCCCTGCCCCCTCTGGTGCCCCCCCTCACACCGCCCGCCCCCTCCTCGCCTTCCCCCCCTCTTTTCCTGGGTTGGCCCTGTGAGTGCCCGGTGTGGGCCATGGATCCCTGGGAGCTCCCCTCCCCCCCACTGTCAGTGTTCCCAGCAGTGTCCTGGGCCTCCTCCAGGTCTGTCAGGGGGGGCGGTGGTTGGTCAGAGGGGGGGCTGGGACCTGGGGGCCCCCCCGTGGCAGCTACACCCTCCTGAGGCCAGGGGGCACCGGGAGCTGGATGCACAGCCCCTGGGGGCGGGGGGCCAGCAGGGATGCCTGCACAGGGGGCGGGGGCGCCGAGGGGCCTGGCATGGGGCCCTGGGCAGGCAGGGTGCCCGGGGGTGCAGCTGCCATCACATAGGCGCACATCGTGCCAGCGTGCAGGAGCAGGGAGATCCCAATACCATGGGACCTATCCATCTTCGCAGAGTGCTCCCGCACCATGCCTGTGATGGCCTGCTCTAGCCTCCCGAGTGCCTCCACCTGCCTGCTGTGCTCCCGGCGCTCCCACCTCCGCTCCAGGCGCACCTCGGCCTGCAGCCTCTGGTCCCTCACCTATGCCCGCTCCAGGGACCGCTCGATGGCCGCCTCCATCCAGTCCACGGCTGCTATCATCCACTCCCCCTGTTCCTCCGAGGTCCAGATGATCTCCTCCGCCTGGTCCTCCTGCGGACCCGTGCCCGGTGCTCCCTCATGTGCTGGGATGGGGCCACGGGCCCTGGGGATGCTGGCTGCTGGGGTTGCCCTAAGGGTACGGGAGGGTTAGTCCGATCCAGACCCTGACCCCGGGTGATGATGGGGCAGGGGCCCCATGGGCCCCTGGGTGTCTTGCCTGGCCCCTTCCCACCCCTGGCCCCCGTCCCCTCTCACCCCCTCCGACCATCTGGGGAACCCCTCTCTGCACCCCGGATTGCCCTCCCTACCAGACCGCCTGCCTCACCTGGTTCCTGCACCTGCTGGTGGGTCTCCTTGGCGGCTGCCTGATCGCTCACCTGGGTCTGGTCCCGGGGTGTCCCATGGCCTGCGTGCAAGGAGGGGGGGTTTGCGGGTGTAGGGGTGTGCAGTTGGGTGACCCGGGGCTGGGTCCCCTCCCGCCTTGGTATTGGTGGGCTTGGGCTAGTTCTGGGGCTGGGCCTGACCCATCCATCCCCCCCTTGGCCCCTGCCCCCATGGGCCCAATGCCTCCCCCCTCTGGGTCACCCTCTTACCCTCGATGTCGGTCTCGGATCCTTCTGAGGCCAGCCCCTCGGTGTGGGAGTGGGGGTGCTCTCCCATGGACCACTGGCTGAGGGTGATGAGGGTGCCAGCCTCAGACTCCGCTTGCCCAGCCTGGGGGTGAGTGCTCTCCGGGCTGCTGTCCGAGGGGGGCCTGCAGGTGCCGGGGGACCCTGGGCTCTCCTCCTGGGGGTCTGGGGCCCTGAAACTTGTGTCTACCAGTGGGGCAGTGAGGGGAGAGGGAACCTTGGCCCATTCCCTGCCCTGGACCACAGCGCTCCCGACGAGCCGTGGGGCGACTATGGACCCCTTCATGTACAGGATGTGGTCCAGGGTATCGTAGAAGGGTGTGGTCCGGGCTCCGTGTCCGGACCGCCTATTGTTGTCCCGGATGGCCTTGTACCCCCTCTTCAGCTCCTTGGCCTTTGAGCGGCACTGTGCCACTGTGCGCTGATGCCCTGACGCCTCCATGTCCTGCACTATGTCCTGGTAGACATGCTCATTGCGCTGGTTGAGCGCGAGCTCCAGCTGGTACTCCAGGGTCCCCCATATCCTGATGAAGTCCCGTGTCTCCTGGAGGCCCCACTGGCCCCCTCTGTGGTACGCCTTCCTCCCTCTTCTCCACTGTGGTCCGTCGTCCTCCTCCTCGTCCTCCTCCTCCTCCGCCCAGGCTGGTCTGGTGTCCTCCGTGGGCTCGTCCACCCGGGTGCTCTTCCGAGTCTGCGGGAGGCAGGGGCTGGGGGGTTAGGGTTGGGTGCGTGTCCTGGCCCCTCACGGGGTGCCCCCTTCCCCCTCCTCCCTGGCAGGTGCCCGGGCTTGCCCCATGCCCCCCCGGTGCCCCTGCTTCCCTGCCCTTGTTTCCCCTTACCCGTTTCCTGGGTACCTCCTCTGGCCCCGTTCCGGCTGCTGTCCCTGGGGCGTCTTGTCCTGCCTGCTGCTGTGGGTGTTGTCCCTGCACCTCCTCCATGGTCAGCACGACCCCCGTCTCCCCCTCCTCCGCCTGCACTCCCTCCACCCCTTTCTCCTCCTCCTCCACCCTCGTTCTCTCACCCACCGCTCTCTCCCACCTCCCTCCTTCCTCCATCCCGCCATGCTTCCCTGCTGCAGATTTCCCTGTAAATCTCCCTCCGGTGGTTGTGTTGTTGCTGGTTGCCTGGCAGCGACGCTGCGTGCATTGTCCACGGTTGGGGATCATTTACGTTGGTTCCGCCCGGGGATTGGCGTCCAGACATTACGTTTTGTTGGTTCCCGGTGGGAATCCCTTTGACCATGCTTCCCGAGATTTTGCGCCGGGTAGCCCGGGAAGCATGGTTGAAATTGACTCCATGTGGGTACTGAGTGTGGTGAGCATCTGGCGGCTGCCTAACAGATGTTCAGGGCTCTTTGGCCCCACCGCGGGATTGAGCGTGGTTCACTGTGGTTGACTGTGATCTCGTAATGTCTTAAAACACCCATCGTTGGAGTCATCTCAAAGAACCTTGTTTACAAGGCAGCAACCTTCTGTTCTCCTTCGAGTGGCTCCTCCCATTCTCACAAATGGGAGCGTACCAAGCCTAGAAAGAGGCGGTGGGGGAATTTTCTAACAAAATGACACTCCATGCAGGTTGGATCTACAGCCTGGGAGGGGGGCAGCAGGCAGGGGGCAGCCTGCTCTGGGGGGTCCATTAAGCTGGGGAGGGTTGGTTGATCAGTGCCGTCTGTGTTAGAAGGATAGACAGGTCCTCCCTCTTCCCTTTGTGATCACCCCATAGAGAGAAATGGGGGTTCAGAGCAGCTACAATGAGGCAGAGAACCATCCCAGCAGAGGGGAAGAATTTATCCTTGGCACCCTAACACACAAGAGAATTCACAGAGGAGCGGGGACTCCCCTCCCCCACCCCCTGGATCAGCATCAGGAGCCAGGTGCACTAGTCTCTGTCCTGCTTAGAGTGCAGGGATCCCCGGCCCCAGCAGCAGCAGTGAGCAAGCGCCTGGCTCCTGATGCTGATCCAGGGTGTGGGGTGGGGAGTCCCTGCTCTACTGGACCCTCCCCGACACCCACTCACATGTGTGGGTGTTCTGCTGCTGTGCCATGAACCCTCCTCTCTAGTCTTGCTCGTTTAAAACTGTCTTGTGTGCATAAGTGGACATACGTAAAGAGAGCACCTGTCAGTTTTCCATACACAAAAGCAATTGTCCCAAAGAAAAATCATCAAAATATTTATACTTTGGAAACATATTTGAACAGCCACACAGCAGTATACATAAACTTCTCAGTTTAATATTTACACCCTGCAGATGTGCAAACATTTCTGACAGGTGACATCCACTGGATTGTCAACAAATCAAGAATTCCCTGATGGGTTAATATTTAAAGACTTATTTGATTCAGGACGCACTCCTCCATCTATTGAAGTCAATGGCAAAACTCCCATTGACTCTAATGTTGGAGAATAGCTGCCCCTTGGCTCTCGTGCTGTCACAGGCAAGACAAAGGCCCTTTTCACACAGACACTCTAACACTGATAAAATGGGTGTTACATTTGTCTTATACATGTTGCAGGGCACCCATAGAACACACCTGCAGGCCTGCATGTATAATAAAATGTAACATCCATTTTATCAGTGTTAGAGTGGGTCATTTCAGATGTGCTGGGCCTCCAGGTCCAACATGCTGAAACCCAGACCAGGATCCGTCTCAGATCCCGGTCAGTGATGAAGCCAGCCATCCTTTAGACATCCTGGCTTCATCACGCAGGGGAATCTCAGAGGGGGTGGGGTCGTGCAGTGCGACATGTGGCCACACGGCTCTGCCCCCCATGCTCCTACATCCACCTGCCCTCAGGGAGATAGGCGGACGCAGCGGCCAATGCGGCTGCTGCACCGGATCCCATACCATGGTCCAGACAATGTTCAGGAATGGGGCAATGTAACACACATTACATTTGCTCCTTTCCTGATCGTGGTTCAGCTAACCATAGGTAATTTCAGACGTTATGAGATCACGGTCAATCACAGACAATCCCCTGTGGTGGCGGATGGTGCCGTAATGTCTGGTTGCTCGCCGCCAGATGTTCACCATGGTGAACCACTGGCAGTGAGCAAAATAACCACACTTTCGAGAATGTTCTGGGCACCATTTCCGAAAGCGTGTTTACTTGAACCACGGCCTGGAATTGGCCGACAGTAATGTCTGTTACTGCCGCTGATTCCGGGCCGTGGCCCAGACCCTGGGACGGAATCGGGCGAAGCAGCCGGATTGGCCGCTGCACCCACCTGTCTTCAGGAGGGTGGGCTGCTGGGGGAGCGTGGGGGGGCGGGGCTGTGTGGCCACACGTTGCGCCGTGCAGCCCCGCCCCCTCCCCAGATTCCCCGCCAGAATCAGTCGACTCGTCTGTTGACAGGCCGTTCTGATTCCGGCCAGGAATCAGAAAGGTGATTCCGTGACGGGGCCAATAGGCGCCCCATCATGTCTGAAATCACCCCACGGTTCTGGAGGTGAGGGTGGCCTCAACCCCAGAACCATGTTTAGCTTTGAACCCCGCCAGGAATTCACCGTGGTGAACATCTGGTGGGGCTCAAACAGATGTGCCACCCATCACAGCCACCACACCAGTGTGGCTGAATGTGGTGGCATCATGTTTGAAATTACCCAGTGTCTGTGTGAAAAGGGCCAATGTTGAGGCCACTGAACACTTGTACACCTCAATGATGTTTTGTTCTGAACAAAATCTTGTACATTACAGGGTAGAATACCTATGAAGGACAGATGCATGTGGACATCATTCAGAATCATATGTTCAGTCTTCTGAGTAAGGTAGGGGACTTTTCTAACCTGGTTTCATTGGATCAATATAAAAGGTATTTAAGGGTCTGATTCAAAGACTCACAACAAAAAACCAAGTGGCTACTAAAAAATAATTTTCTACAAACTCTATATACCAAATACAAAATCAAAGAAACTATAGAAAAATACAATATAAAAAGTAAAACATTGAAAATCTATATAGTACAATATACATAAAATGAACAAACCAAAATCAATAGGAATATAAAATACAAACAATATCAATACATTCCTAAAACATTGTACATGAACCCTATGCATTTTGGGTAAACAACCCTTCTTCAGGGACATATGTAAACAAGAAATATTTGCTAATATCCTGTTTCAAAATACATGAATTCTTGGGTCCACAAGTAAAAAAACTGTAGAATTTTCCACTTTACTGCAAAACAATTTCAAAGAATATATATTGTACTATATAGGTTTTCTATGTCTTACTTCTTATATTGTATTTTTCTATAGTTTCTTTGATTTTAAATTTGGTATATAGGGTGTGTAGAAAATTATTTTTCAGTAGCCACTTGGTTTTTTGTTGTGTATCTGATTTGGGCAAGAGTCACTCCCTCATTTTTCTTTTGTCTGATTCAAAGACCCCTGTTGACTTCAATTGACATTGGATCCTTGACCTTAGTGTACAGGATGAGTGATATATATATATAGTCACCTGTTCAAATCCACTTAAAAGACTTGCATATAATTTCAGATAGAAACTAATATTAAATTCTTATATGGGGGAGGAATCACTTTCCCTCCCATAGATCCATTAAAAGTTGGGGGTGAGGGCATGCTGAGGATGGGCGAAAGGGATGGTCCAGATCAAGAATCTATACCATGGATCCATCTTCAGTCCTTGAATGCATACCCTCATCTCCACCTACTTCCCCTGAGCTAACTCTTTCAGTAGTTGAGGGTAGGGACTAGATCCATGGGCCAAATTCAAGAAGTTGAAAGGGGCCAAATAAAAAACAGTACATGGGCCATAGGTTCCTCACCCCTATTATGCATTATCAAAGGCAAAACCATAAGTGAAGTAGTCTTGCCAACCCTCCCCTTTAAATCAGGAAACTTAGGAAAAATACATGTTGCAGGGCTACATTGGAACCAATGCAACCCTGAAACATGTATTTTCCATATGCCTCCTGATTTAAAAGGGAGGCTTGGCAAGACTACTTCACTTATGGTTTTGCCTTTGATAATGCATAATAGGGGTGAAGAACCTATGGCCCATGGGCTGTTTTTTATTTGGCCCCTTTCAACTTCTTGAATTTGGCCCATGGAGTACTACTACTAGTGAAGTAAAGAGCAGTAAGCGGACTTCTTTGGGCTAACCCAGTTTGAGACATTCTCATGGTCTGTTCCCACTGATTTCAGTTGTGTATTCTTGTCTGAGAGCAGAACAGAACCTTAAATTAATCATTATAATTTTTGTTTTCTTTCTGCAGTACCCTAGCAGTGCAGTGCACTTTGTAGTCACTTGGAGAGTAAAACAAAGAGGCATGAGAAGTCATTGAAAGTAGATGCTAGTAGTAACTGAAGTGGCATTTATGGGAAGGCCTAGTCAAATGATCAGTACTACAATATTTTTCAGAAAATGGCCAGACCTGGCGTGTTTCTGGTGAAAATGAGCTGCGTGCTCCAATTCAAGCTTTTCCTAGAACACGGTACAGAGTGTGCTCGTGTTCCAGTTGTGAATAGACTATGCAGTGGTGAAAGATGGAAGAGGAAGAGTGATCCATTGGGCAACGGGAGTAGCACCTTTCATCTGGAGTCAGCCACATCCTAAGGATGGACTCCTATCTCTGGTCTCCATATTCACATAAGCTCTTGCCTATGGTTTCAAGTGGTTGCTGTGATGGTGAAAGGCACATCCAATGGTCATCTTCTTTGAGTGTTAATACATTGGGGGGGGGGCCCTGGAGCCCATGGTTGCTCCGTGCCCCCACCCCGTACCTACAGATTCTTCATGGGGACCAAAACAAACAGGCAGGCATTCCTCCCTGCTGTGGTCCAGCCACCCCCCTCCAAGATAGAGTTCTGGTCACTCACCCAGTGTTCTAGGCTGGTGCCCATGACTCCATGGTACTGAATGCGCATGTGCACCCCAGCAGATGGGGGGGGCACAGGTTTGGGATGCACGTGGATGCCCTGTGGACTCTCCAACACACAGAAGGTGGCCACAGGGCAACATGTTGCCCTGGATTTGCCCGCATGGCAGGCTCCACACATTTCCTTGGTTGATGCTGTGTGAAACATCTAGTGGCCCCATGATACACAAGTAGTTGAATGTGGGGCTAATGGGGGCAAATGGGGGTTAACAACTCATTTGTTAACACCCTTTGACTACTACACCAGATGATGATGCCTACCTAGACAGCTTACTGGCAGCCAGTGGGGAGTTCAGTTGTAATATTCTCATGTGCTATCCTCACTTAGAAGGTGGGAAGCCATGTTCTCACCTAACTGAGGTTTTGGTTGTGAAATCTAGGTTCTTATCTTTAGACAAAGTACTTTGCGATTACCTATTATTGACCTCACAGAAGCACAGAAGAGAGGCAAGATATGTACTACAGAAAAAGTAGGTAAAGTCTTTGGCCAGTCATAAGTAGTGATTGGCATTCTGGTTACTATTGCTCTTTGGCTGTCCAGATGTATCCAATAAGACTCTAAGGCTGTGGGCAGTTTCAATGAAGGGTGTGTGGGCAAGCACCTTTGACTGGGTTATCAAAAGCTTTGCCAGATTCTCAATGTGTTTTTTTCTCTGTCACTATCCCCTTAATCTTGCCTGAGCAATGTTTGAGCCAGTTGGTTTTCATCCAGATTTCTATTTCTGCCAGACATTGCGACAGTCAGGAAATTGCTTCTTCTAGGTCAGATGAGAACTAGAGACGAATGCCACCAGCATACTAATGACAATATAGTCTTCCCCTGCCTTGTGAATTCTATCATGGGATTTGAACGAGAGGAGTCACAGGTTTGATCCCTGAGGGACGACATAATTAGTGACAACCAACTGTAGAGCTAGAAGTGGAGTTAGTTAAAATTAATAATTCATGTGTGGCCAGTGCTGGAGCCTGTGAAGAGAAAGATACTATATCTAGAAATGGCATCACAATCTCAATCCTTCAGCCAAGAAATGTTAACATCCCATTGTAAATCCTGTTTAGTTTCCACAAACCACACTAAACTGCTTTCAAAATGGCAAAGTCTTGGCAGC
This sequence comes from Sphenodon punctatus, assembly GCA_003113815.1. Lineage (NCBI taxonomy): Eukaryota > Metazoa > Chordata > Lepidosauria > Sphenodontia > Sphenodontidae > Sphenodon > Sphenodon punctatus. Next base: position 5,255,129 of record QEPC01005594.1, on the reverse strand, counting down.
TTTTCCTGGTGTCTGAAATTGAAGGTGAATGACAGCTTTTGCAATAATTGTGACATGATGTAATTGGTGATGTGCTAGTGGTTGAACATTTGAGGCACCAGGGACCATTATTTATTTATTTATAAATATTTGTATGTGTCAGAGGGGTAGGGGAAGGAAGGGGGTACAAGGGTTGCCCAGGTGCACCACACACTCTCTGGAAGCTCTGTTGTAATCGAAGGGGGTCCCGGCGGCCCGTCAGGATAGTATTTGGGTCGTTCCTTGGGCTTTCGCACCTGGAACTTAGGCCCCTATCATCATAGGGCACAGAGCTTGGATTGGGGCAGAGTTCTTGCACACCACAAGGGAATGGTAGAGACAGTGGGGATTGGTGCAGGGGGAGCAAGGCAAGGGCCCAGGGGTAAGGGGAACAGGGATGCAGGGGCTTGCACACAGGAGTGGGGATGGAGGAAAAAGGGGGCCCAGGGAGGAGCAGAAACGCCAGGCCCGCAGGCCCCTTCACACCACCCACTCACACCTTCAGGGAGCAACAGGGAATAGGAACACCAAACACTCACAGGCAATACACTGA
>QEPC01005594.1:5228708-5248492 GCA_003113815.1 Sphenodon punctatus | reverse complement strand
GGAAAGTAATGAGACAGCAGGACCTGGGTCAGTTGAAAACGAGAGGTACAGCTGAGTATCATCAGCATATTGGTGACATCGCACCCCGAACCCTCTCATGATCTCCCCCAGGGGCTGCATATATACATTAAATAATAGCGGAGACAAGATCGAACCCTGCGGAACGCCACAGGTCAAGGCCTGGGGGCTTGATGTTTCAGCCCCCAGCACCACCTGTTGGCTTCTCCCCGAGAGGAATGAGCAGAACCACCCAAGGACAGTTCTGTCCAGACCCCCCAGGTCTTGCAGTCATCTCAGCAGCAGCCCATGGTCCACGGTGTCAAATGCGGCCGAGAGATCTAGCAGGATCAAGAATGTTGAACATCCTGCGTCCATCTCCCGGCAGAGATTATCCACCAAGGCCACCAATGCCATCTCCGTACAATAGCCAGGGCAGAACCCAGATTGAAAAGGGTCCAGGAAACCAACACTGTCCAAATGCGCCTGGACCTGCAGTGCCACTACTCGTTCAATGACCTTCTCTAAAAAGGGAAGATTAGAGACAGGTCGGTAGCTGGCGAGAGTGTCCACATCCAAAGATGGCTTCTTCAGCACGGGTCACACCACCACCTCCTTGAGACTGGGTGACAATCTCCCCTGCTGAAGGGACACGTTCACTACCCTTGCCAGCACCGTCCCCAAGGTCTTCCTGGAGGCTTTTCACCAACTAGGACGGGCATGGATCTAGTTCACAACTAGTGGCTCTAACAGACCCCAGGACATTCACCGCATCAGCCGGCGTCACTTCCTGAAACTCATCCCAGAAAGATTGACCAGACGGTGCCTCCATAACCTCATGCCCCTCGCTTACTGCTTCCAATCCGGTCTCAAAGTTACTGTGGATCTGAGCGATCTTGTCTGCAAAGTAGGTGGCAAACTCCTCACAGTGGGCCTGGGACAAGTCCCCATCCAGGCGGAGGGAGGCCAGACTGACCAGCCCCTGCACCACCCAGAACAGCTCTGCTGGACGCGACTTTGCAGACGCTATGAGGGCAACAAAGAACTCCTTCTTTGCTGTCCTCACAGCCTCAACATAGGACCGCAAGTGGGTCCTGTGGAGAAGTCGGTCAGATTCAGAGCGAGTCTGACACCAGCGTTGCTCTAGTCTCCTCCTACCTACCTGTTTCATACACCGCAGCCCCTCAGTAAACCAAGGGGCCCTGCGGGGATGAGACAGAGGGAGAAGACGTCTTGGAGCCACCCTGTCGACGGCCTCCCCCAACAAGATGTTCCAATTCTGGACAAGCTTATCCACAGAGTGGCTGTCCGGGTCTAAGGTTAACTCCCTCAAAGCCTCCTGGAACCACTGCAGTTCCATCAGCCACCGAGGGCGGACCAACCTAGCTGGCCCATTCCCCTTCTGGAGGAGGTGCGCTGAGAGACTGGCCTGTAGGTGATAATGAGGAGCACTAGGAGATAATGAGGAGATAATCTCTGTAGGAGATAATGAGATAATGAGGAGCATTAGGAGCACAGGGCACAGCTTTTGGGCTAAGACTACCACCATTATGAAGACACTTGCTTTATTATTTAAATATTTGACAAGTAGGACTCTGGCAATCAGACATCTCCAGAGTCTGGATTACATCAATGAGGGTTGGTCATCTGCACGCTACTCCCTTCATGTAAGGTAGATTCAAAGCTTCTGTTTAGAGGTAGATCTAAACTGTTAAACATGGATCAGGATAAGAATTGTCCTAAAGTCAGAACATGTTAATATCTGTGATTTGATTCAGGCCTGTCCCCACCCTTGCTTGTGTGGATATTAGGGGTGGAACTTCACCCAAAAAGATGGATACCAGTTCCCAAAAACCTGGTTTACCAGATTTTAACCGGTATACCGGTACCGGTATTTTTCCATTGATTTCAATGGGGAACTGTCCCCATTGAAATCAATGAAAAAAACAAAAAAAATTCACTTTCCCTCCCCTGTCCAGACTGCGCGGTGGAAGGGGGGGTGTGTCACCCCCCACCCACCCTGCCCAGCCTGGATTTAAAAAAAAAAATTTTTTAGACAAAGTCCCTGCTAGTGCGGGCTCCGGAAGTTCCCCGGAAGGCCTAGTCAAGCGCTGAAGACAGCCAGCACTGAAGCCTCCGGACCGCTGTGCCGCCACCGCCGCCCGGAGCGCAAAAGTTAGGCGATCTCTAGGTGGGGGGTGGGTGATCCCTGGAATGGGGGGGTGTTAAACCACCTCCCACCCCAGGGATCACCCTAGTACCTGCTGGTGCGGGCTTCGGGTTCGCAGGCACTAGCAGGGACTTCGGCTAAAAAAAATTTATTTAAAAATCCAGGCTGGGCAGGGTGAGTGGGAGGTGTCCCCCCTTCCACCCACGCAGCCTGGACGGGGGAGGGATTTTTTTTTTCTTTCTTTCTTTCTTTTACATTGCCGCCATTCATTTCAATGGCCGCAATGTAAACAAATCCGGCACGAGGGAACTGGCACCGGTACCCCCAATAACCGGATTAATCCAATACTGCCGGTACAGCAAAATACCGGCAGTATCGGATACCGGGGGAACAGAAATGCCCACCCCTAGTGGATATACAAAAAGAGATTGAATAGTGTCACAGGGAATAACTCAAGTGGTGGGTCCTGGGCACTTTTAGGGAGAATGTGCAAAAGGTTTTATTCTTCCCTCTGTTTACAAAAGGGTCTTTAACTTTGGGCACATTCTCCACTCATTGAAGTCAATAGCAAAACTCCCACTGACTTTAATGGTGGAGGAATGTCCTGTTACCTGTGTCAGGAAAGCACAGAAAGTTTTGAGGTTCTCAGCTGCCAGTCAGAAACTCTGACAGTGAACTCTCTAACACTCTCAACAAGAACACCTGGACATAAACTCTACATCGACTCTGTTGCCAAATCCTGTTGCTTCTCCCTCCATAACATTGCTAAAATTCTCCCTTTTCTCTGTCTCCTCTGCCAAAACCCTTGTTCACACCCTGATCATGTCTCACCTCGATTACTATAACCACTTTCTCACTGGCCTCCCCCGCTCTCACCTTTATCCCCTTATCTCCATCCAAAACTCTGCTGCCACTGTCATCCACCTTGCCCGTCACTTCGACCACGTGCAACCCCTCCTCTCCTCTCTACACTGGCTCCTCCCTCCTACACGAATCCTGCACAAGCTCCTAGTCTTCACCTATAAAGCTCTTCCTTGCTCCCCCCTACCTCTCTGCGCTAACTTCCCTCCGTACTCCAGTCTGTAAACTCCGCTCCTCCTCTGTCCCCTCTCTCACCCTCCCACGCCTCCCCTGCTCCCCTAACCGCCTTCGTTCCTTCTCCCTAGCTGCCCCCACGCCTGGAACTCCCTCCCTGTCCACATCCACCTCGCCCCCTCCCTTCGTACCTTCAAATCTCTCCTCAAGACCCACCTGTTCCGCTCTGCCCTCCCCGACTCCTTGTTCCCCTCTCCTAACTCCTGTTGATACCTGCCATCCAGTACAATCTGTTACCTGAGGTCTGTCAATTAACATACATTACAACAGAAATTAAACGCCAAAAAGCATGGAAATTACTTACAGATTTTCTGTCTATATTCCATAATTTACCATCAACATTAATGTAATATAGGTACCTAATTCCCCATACATACTTACTCTTATTTATCACTAACTAAACTATCACATTATTTCTTTATTGATCATTTTTTTACTATCCAAATTCAATGATGAATTTAACAATTTTTTCAAACTGTCTTAACATGTATAAAAATTGTTTACACATTATACAATTAACTGTTGACAATGTTGGTGTAGAAAGCGTTATACAATAGGTTGTACACAATGCAATTCTGCTCAAAAGGATGGGACATCAAAGTATTTGCAGGCACATGAATGGGAGACTTATCTGGTCCGTGTCCGTGTCTGACTCCGAGTCTTCGGGTGGTGTGTTCACTTCTCACAGCTCAGCAGCTGGTTCGTCCTCCAATTGTCCGATAGGTAGGAGGTGCTGGCAGTGAAGTATCTTCACCAGCCCTCTTCCATCCTCAGGTCTTACTTTGTAAACAGGTAATCCGGGGATCTTTTCCTCTACCAGATAAGGTTCTGCACTCCAATAGTCAGCTATTTTGTGCTTTCCAGGTACACCCAGATTCTTAGAAGAACTCTGTCTCCTGGTTGTAGCTCTTGATGTTTTACTTGTTTATCATATCAAGCTTTATTAGCAGCATTATTGTCCTGCGGCTTGAGAAGACAATTTGTATGCTTTCCGAAGTTGTTCTTTTAACTGATTTACATACTGAAGATGGTTTTCTTCAGACACTCCATTTGGGGATACCCCAAAACATAGATCAATTAGTAATCTAGTCAATCATCCGTACATTAAATAATATGACGAAAAACCAGTGGCATCATTTCTAGTGCAGTTATATATGATCTGATCTGTTATATCTTATCATGCTATGGCTCTAGATGGGGTGCCAGGGTGGACTTCTCACAGCCGTGCGTGCCACATCTCTAGTTTGCCTGCTGGGCTGTTCTCTGTCACAAAAGTAGCCTGACAAGAACAGAAAACTGGATGGAATAATTTCAAAGCTTTTCGTTTTCTGGGGTGTACTTGGTGTGAAATGTTGCCTGTTCTTATATCCTGCTCTCCTGTCAACCACACCTAAGCCCCCTTTCCAGGCCTGTAGCTTGCCTTCTCCCAGTCCTTGTTCCACCTCTGTCCTTAACCTTTGTCCTGCTTGCTATGCCTGATCCTCAAGCCTGCCTGACCCTGTACCAATCCTGACCCTCTGTTTCTCCTGCCAGCATCTCTCATTGCCATTACCTGTTCTATGGACTGATTTATTGGTTCTGATGTACTGGCTTGTTTTTTAATACTGCTTCTTTGGCTGTCCATTGTGCTTGTCACTAGGCTCCCTTCTGCCCCTTATCCTTTCCTTGCCAAGACTGCAGGATCAGGTACCTTACAGCTGAGGCCTGAGTGTAATGTTGTGTATATATAAATGGAGGATGGATAACTTTTGTCAAGATTCTCAGTTTTGCAATCTTGAAAGCTTAATTCTGCAGGTTATGAGCACTCCACCAGATCCATTCTGGCAAAGCACAGTTAGCGTTTATGGGCAGAGGCATTTTTAGGTCCTAAAAAGGTCAGGGACTTGTGCCCAAGCTACTTAAGGTACTCCCGCTGGCGGTGCCGGCGGGCCTAGGGACACTGACTTGGGGTCGCTATCTGGCTCCAATGCATGTGAATTAACTTTAAAGACGCGTTTGCCCTTCTTCAAAATGAAGGTTGTCTGTGCTCACTGCACTCTCAGTGATGGTTTACAACTGGGTGTTTCCCACAATTCCAACTACAAGCATTCCACAAGTAGAAAGCAAGTAATAAGGCGCTCATGCAGCGCACTAAATTCCAAATGGCCAAGCCACAATCAAACACACAAGACACCCCAAAAGGCAGCCTATTAAGCACATTATGTCATGCAAAGAGACATTCTTCAAGATATATAACCAGTTCATTTGTGCCCCCAGTAATCAATTTGTGCTGCCCCCACCCCATAGCCATTGTGCCCCCCCGCCCCATAATTAGTTCATACTGCCCCCCTGTCCGTTCCAATCCCTGCCCCCACCAAATGTGCAGAGCGGCAGTGGGCTCCGCCCGCCTAGCAAGGAGAGTGGTAAGCGCATGGCAACAAATATAAATAAGATTTGCCAGTTTAGGGGAAAGTTCTGTTACTTTTTACAATAAGTAAATTTAAAACTAGTGATTTAATCAATATTTTATTATAAACAGTTAAGAAATTGTTGAAAGACTGACATTCTTACATGTGACAACTTACATAGGTCTAGATGTCTAAACTTGTCACAGGTAGGCTACCTGTACATTAGGTATGTTTTTTATCTCAAGATCCATAAACACAGTGAGCATAAATACACAGGGTCTTTGCAAAAAGAAGCATGTAGTTCTCGGCTACATACATACATGGTTAATATACAGAAATTGAACCTCCACACTGATCAAGAGGCAGCCAGGCTAACCAAGGGGAGAGTAATTTGCCTACAGTTTGCTGTCTTTTCATGTTTCAGTCTCTGGAACAATATTGACCTGCAGAGGTCAATATGCAGAGGTCAATTGATCCCTCATCACTGTCCCAAACCTGCTAGACCGACCAAATATTATAAGGAACTGCCTAACTGTGGGTGATTTCAGACGTGACGGGTGGGCACTTTCACCACGGGCCGTGGGGTGGTTCGGACCACGGCCGGGGGTGAAGGGGCGTGCCAACAGACGTACGCCCCATTGCCCCTGGCCATGGTCTGAACCACCTCACGGCCTGTGGTGAAAGCGCCCGCCCGTCACGTCTAAAGTGGCACCCCCCTGAGGGGGCAGGGCCATGCAGCGCAGCGTGCTGCTGCATGGCCCCGCCCCATGCTTTCCCCGGCAGCCCTCCCCCCTCCCAACGGGCAGTGGCAGCGGCCAATTCAGCCGCTGCCACAACCACAGGCGGGGGTGACTCCCATTGACCACGGTGAACGGTAAGTAACCAGATGTTACTTTCCGTTCACCACGGCTGTGGTGGCCTTTCAACACACTTCTCTACCTCCTCACATCTGGAGGTCCAGAAGTGTGGTGAATGCAAACACGAGCCACGTTTGACTGTGGTGCACATCTGGCGGTGAGCCAACAGACGTTCACCACAGTCAAACGCGGCCTGTGTTTGACTGTGGTTCAGCCGGGGTGAATGTCAGATGCGTAACGTCTGAAATCACCCTATGAGTCAGACCAATGGTCCATCTTAGCCCAGTATTGTCACAGTCTGACATGGCAGCAGGGGGTTCAAATTTTGGGCTCCAAATCTGGCAGAAGCCAGCACAGGCGTGCTACCTGAGACCCCTCCAAGATCCCCAGCAGAGATGTGCTACCAAAGATCCTGAATTGGAGATGCTGAGGATTGAACCTGGGACCTTATACATGCAAAGCATGTGCTCCTATCACTTGAACCACAACCCCATCCAAATAATAATAACAACTATTATTAGCAAGCATTTATATAGCACCAGCAATGTACCTGGTGCTTTACAAAGTACTGGAATAGACACGGTCCCTGCCCTAGGGCTTACAGTCTGAGAGACCGGGGTGGGGGTGGACGGACAAATAATCTCATTCATGTAATGAGGTTGCAGTTCTCAGCTACCTGCATACATGGTTCATTCAGATAAATGTCCTTGCTCTTCTGTGGAGCACAAGTGTGGACAGATGTGGCCCCTGGGTCGGAAAATCCAGGCTAGTAATCCATGCTTGGCCCTTGATAACCTCATACGTGAATGAGAGTATTTGGTCAGCCATTGTCTTGCAGGTTTGGTACAGTGTTTAAGGGATCAATTGATTTGCATATTGACCTCCACAGGCTAACAAAGGGTAGGGGAATTTGCAAACCATTTTTTTTTTGTTTCACTTTACATGGTTATTACAACAGCATGTGCCTTCTGTCATGCAAATTGGTTAATCACAGCATCCTCAGGAATGGAGTCCACCATACATTTTTCAATAGAAAGGACAGCAAGTTGCTCTAGTCTATTCTGTCCCGTTGTGCTTTCAGCCAGGTATGCAAATGCCTCAAAGCACTGAATGATCTGTCATAGCTGCAACTACTTACTGGGATGGTTAATGCAACTTGGATAACTTTTTTTACAGTTGGGGAAATGAGTGGGTCCAAAAGATTATACACACCTCTCATGTGAAGGCTCCCATTGATCTCTATTTTACGAGCCACATAATTTTTAGCCAATAAAATTTAGATAAATTTTATTTCTCCATGTTGTAAGGCTATCTTATAATGGTTTGCAAGTGAGGATAAGGCAGGTATGGAAAGAAAGTCTGCAGTTGATGGGCTGCATGCTTGAATGCTCTTCAGAAGGTCTGTTTTTCCATTAGAAAACCGCTGGTCAAGTTCAGAAAGCATCCGATCTAAGCAGGGATAAAACAACTTGATTCTAAAATTATCTAGTCCACTGATATCCTCAGTTCCCCCACATGTGGATTCTACAAGGAAGTCATCCATACGTTTTTGTTTCCTCCTCTGTGTGGGAGTTTCTATAATAATATTATTGTTTGAACAGAAGGTTTTGGCTTTATCATATAACGTTTTTGCAATTTCATGTGTTCTCATGTTCTGTAGAGCAGTGTACACAGCTTCTTTTAAGATCTGTGGCTTGCGCCAAATCAAGGTTTTCTTTTTGGAGAACCGTGTGAAATCCCTCTGTTGTGCCAAGCAGAGACTGGAACATGAAAATACAGCAAACTGTAGGCAACTTATGCAGTTTTGTTAACAGTCCAATTGCTGTAGAAGACTGAATTTCAGAGAGGCATTGAATAACTGCTGAGAAGTTTGCAATCAGAGAAATGACAGAACGTATCTGGCAAGCCCACCTAGTGTCTGAGAGCTGTACAAGCTCACTATGCTTTAATCCCAGATCATTTTGAATCTCAATGAATTTCTGTGTGATTTATAAGGGAACTATTAAAGAAGGTATACAAATTTTCCAATGTGCCCCCAAAATTAGTAACTTCTGTAACACCACCTGTTGTTCCACTCATAACTGAAGCACCAACATAGGTTTGTGCTACACACTGAATATCCTCTAAACCATTTTTTCTTAGGCAATGCTGTATTGATTAAGTGATTGACTCTGCAGTAAATGATTTTAAGTCTCACAGAGCCAGAAAATGTTCCTTTGCAGAACCTTCTGCTGGAACATCATAACGTACACAGATAGCTAGCTGCTTCTTATGTATGTCCCTTGCTTCATCTGCTATAATTCCATACATGTCTGATGTCATTAGTTCTCTGACTATGCTAGATGTCACCTGTTCAGAATAACATTGTATAATTTCATTCTGAGATGAAGGAGATAGATAGCTGCAGTTAGATGGTGGCTTGTAATTCTGAAGAAAGGGGTCATATTTTTTCAACAAGTTAAAGCACTCCAAGAAATTCCCTTTGCTTTGGCTGTGGTCTGTTTCATCATGACCTCTGAATTCAAATTCAAATTCAATTTATTAAACGTAGCCATAGGCCATTGTCAAAGTCAAACCACACAAAACACAAAACAAAATGCATCCTGAACTCTTATAAAATAATCAGTAATATAATTAGTTAGATTAATTCCATCTGTCAAAATAGATTAGATTTGCTAACATGAGCTTCAAATAGACATAAAAAAACATAAAAACTTCAACCAAACAAAGTAGACTAATAAAGGTGACTAACGGAACACCAATGTGACCTCTGAATGAAATTTCTTGTTTACCAAGAAAAAGTGTGATGCTGACAATTCATTGCAAATATTCATGTTTTTCTTTAATTGAATTTTTGTTTGCTGCATGTAATTTCTGCACCACATCCCCATACACCTGACTATCTTTAAATGCTGCCCATGCTACCATGCTGTCCTTGTGTGCGTGAGCCTTTTCATGGTCTCTAGAAGCATCTAGTGCCCTTTTCCAATTGCTAAAGCCACTATTTAATAGAGAATCTTTCCTGTCCCTGATATTTTTGGACCCAAAGTGTCTACAGGAAAAGCAGAAAGAATTTTTTTAAAAAAGTGAATATTCTAACTAGATATGGTTTGCAAACCAGTGGTACTGAAATGAACGCTTGATTAACCCAAATTCAGACTGAAGATACTGTGAAAGCTTTGGCTGCATGGGACCATTCTCAATGCTTCCTAAATCTGAAACCTTACTGCTGCTAGGATCCATCATGCTAGTACTCGATTTCTCTGTTGCTTCCATGGAGCCTGAATCTGTCCCAGATGCTGGTTTGCGCTGATCTGCTCAGTCTGTCAGCTCACACTGCATTTCCTTCCTGCCTTTGAGAAACCTTGTGATATCTATTTCCACTCACACAATATCCTGTGAAAAGGAAAAGTAGGAGGACCCCAACTTAGGAAGCCCGTTGTCTCTCCCTCTGTTCCCCCTTCCCTGTCTCCCTTCCCCCTGTCTTTAGATTGTAAGCTCTAGGGCAGAGACTGTGTCTATCTTGTTTTTTGTAAAGTGCCAGGTATATCACTGGCGCTATATAAATGCTTATAATAATAATAATAATAATAATAATAATAATAATAATAATTATTATTATTATTATTATTAATAAAGAATTAAGAATAAAGGGGAGTCTCCAAGCCATCATCCTCGGGTGCAGTTGCATAAAAAACAGAAATACAAAACAACCCCCCTTGGTATTGGGGGTCACCATGACCCCTCATGTAAAGCAGCACAACTAACAAAAACGGTACATGGGGTCATGTTGACCCCCTCCAATCCCAGAAAAGGAGAGGAGGAGCCAGCTCAAAAGTCTTGAGTTCACAGTAGGATGGCCAGATATGCTAATTTTAGAGGACATTTATGAAAAATACAGATTGCAGGGCTTCATCAAACCTCACAGTAAATGCAGGGGTCAACAACACCCCCATGCAGAATGAATAGGTATTTTCCAACACAAAGCTGCTAATGGCTGTGAGGGGAAAAAACAGTGTCAAGAGTTCACTCTAAATAGGTCTTAACTGCTGCGTAAAGATACGGAACAATAGAAGTTGGCAAGTTGATCTTTCACCGGGAGTCAATGTAACCCCCCAAAGCATTTAATGGTGATATTTTCCTAAACACACCACCAATGACTTTTGTGAACTCAAACGAAGTGCTACATTTTGTCGTTCACCCTCATTGAGGGTTTTAATTAGGAGAGCAGGTGCTGGGTTAAGTTTCATTTCTTTAAAAGACACATGATATTTTTAAAGAATAAATGTGCAAGGAGTCAACATGACCCCCAGTGCTTTCATTTTCCCATTGACTTAAATTGGGGTCGAAAGGACCCCTGATGATGAAATGATAAAAATCTCAATTTTAAAATAATGGGGATGGGGGAGGAACATGAAACAACACAGGACAGTTGACCTCACACTTTTTGAGGAATACATGGGGGGAGGGGTGGTTCAGCCTTGCCAAAACAGTTTTATGATTTCTTTTAGCAGCCTTTGGGGTCAGAAAGACCCACAGAAATGCAGGAGGGTTGGCACCCCACCTCCAACTTCTTGAATAACACAAGTCACAAGGCACCCCGCCTACACCCTTGCACTGCTGGAGGGAAAGTGCCACCACTGCGGGGCCCTCCCTTAGATTTGCTCTGCTGCCTCTGCCTGAGTGACTGTCTGCAGCCAGTCACAGTGCTACTGACTTGGAACTTCCAGCCTGTCTGCCTGCCCTGCTGCCTCTCCCCTCATTGGCGGCGGCACGTGGGATGGACTGTGGTGGACAGTCGGGCTGAGCCATCCTTGCTGTCTTGCCTGGGTCACTAATAATGGACATGAGCAGAAAATACACAAGCTCAGCTAAGTAGTGGTTCATTTATTTCTTAGTATGCTGATTTGGCATTTGTCCTACAAAAAGCAAAACAGTTGGAAACCCAGAGTTGTATTAAGAGGACATTGCCACACAGGTAGCTCTCCCTCTCTTTGCATAATAGGTACCTACCCACTTTCCCAGGCCATTCTAAATTTCTGACAACTTGGGTTGCCCAGGATTGGAATGGATGGGGCAGGAACTGGACCATGTGCTATCCGGAAATTGCTCTCTCCTCTCTGTCCCTGGCTGCGCTCATGCTGCCTCTTCAGACAGCAGCTGAGTGCTGCGGTAACTTTAAAAAAATCAATTGCCTCCCTGCTCCCACCCTCAGAAGCAGCCTGGGTGGGTGGCGGAGAGGGAGGAACTCCCACTGCCCTTTCCGCCCACCTGCCAGGGTACCCTGGGCCCTACCCGCCACCGCAGCACTGCTCACAGCTGAAGAAGCCTGTGTGAGTAACTGGGGGGGATGAGTAATATACAGTCAGAACACAAATCAATCTGCTCGTCCCTATTGTGTTGCGAGTGCGACTGATAGAAATCATACTCCAAAAGATGGTACCATAAAAATCAAACCCCTAGTGACAAAATCCTTTCCCCTGAACTTGAAAATGGCAGAAAAAGAGGAGACCTGCTGTGCTGGGTCTTGGAGTATGCAATAAAAAGGGAACACTTATACCCTCCCCCCACCCTTTCTTTCTGAGACCACTGCAAAATCTGGTTCTCTCAGTGCATTTCTCATCCCCTGTAGAAATGGTGCCAGGCGGGGGATCTAATCTAACAATATATACTTGAAATATTTAAGAAGAGCAGAGAGTAAAGGAGTGGGTGGAAACCTGCCTTTTATGGATGTAGCTAGTAGATTTAATCTATCTCTTTCCCTCTTGCTGTTTATCACATACCTGACACAAAAGATTAATACATAAGAATAATATAATATAACATTATATTATATAATGTCAGCCTGCAGCAAAGCCATGGAGAGCAGCCTGTCATGGAAAACCGTTCATTGTAATTTTGCTTTAAAAATGTAATTGACAGGGACTGTACATTTTGACTGGGGGTAGGGAGAGAGAGTATAGCAGGTACGTCACGGGGAACAAGTTGGCAGTGCTTGTGTGGCGAGCAAAACACCAATTTGCCCCAAGACGGGCTGTGTGTCTAAGCAGCGCCACATGGTGAACACAGGGCCAAACCATTGTTCATATCAAGGTCGAAACACACATTCAGACACCCGTTATGTCTAAAGACACCCAAGAAGGGAAATGTCCAAAGGAGGCCAGTCACATTTGTAAACCGGATAACGTGTATAGTTTTTCTGGATCAGTTTAGATTTTCATTTGCATCCCTCCTCCAAACCAAAGTTTGTTGCCACTTGCCCTTATTCTTTAGAGTTGTCTGGAACAATAAATTATAGCTTGCTTCATGTGCATCATGGATTATTCTCCTGGAAGTTCTTCACTCTAGTTAAGCTCACTCACCCCTTACGTGGATTGAAGACACTGATTCAGGCCTATCCTTTGAAGTGTGCCAACCCCTGGCACACCTACTGGCACACCTCAAAGGATAGGCCTGAATCAGTGTCTTCAATCTACGTAAACAACTTGGAAGCTGTCTGTAGCGTTGAGGCCACTTACACAGGTTGGTTACAGGCGTAGTGCAGTGGAAAAGAGGAGTGGGCCTGTGCCTGCCAAGAGCCACATACCTACATTCTCTGGTAAGGAAGCTCTCATTGGGCCAAAATAGCCTCCCTTCTTGCCCTCACTGTGTATCAGTGCTTTGGAATGCAAACAAACATCATTTATACAGACTTTGATCCATGCTTTCAGTTTTGACCTTTGAGCCCTGAACTAGCTGAAATCAATGGGAAAATTCCTGCTGACTTTAATGGGAACTTGGGAAGTATATCAAGCTCTAGTATCCAGCCAGAGGAGAGAGCACTCTGTTTACAATCTGCTTCTGTCCTAGAGAGCATCTTACTCATCTCCTGAGAGTAGGGAAGATTTAATTACTACTGGTAAAAAGCCCACGCCATACACACTGTGTGTGTACATCTCACGCACATCACTTTTATGGGGAATATGTTACCTACACAAGTTGCCTGCACTGCAGGGATCTCCCAGCATCCACAGGTTGCTTAATCCAACCACGGTTGGGGCCTGATCTCACCACAATTCTGGACCTGTGGGTGTCTGGAGGTCCAGAATTGTGGCCAATTTGATTCCTCCCAGAGATTCACAGTGGTAAACATCTGGCGGAAATAAAATAGACATTACGGGACAAATGGCCACCACAGGGGATTCACTGTGGTTGACCATGGTCTCGTAACATCTACAATTACCCTCAGTCACTCACCATCACCTCACCACGGTGCTGTGCCCGCTCGCTTTGTGGCTGCTTTGGTGGGCTCACTGCTGTGCCTACGTGTGCCCACCACCGTGCACCACTAGCTGATGTGGCTCCACCTCCTCCAACTTTCTACACAGTGTTTGTGGCGGCCGCAGGGTGGGCTTGGCCCCGGTGCCTGGTCCCGGTTAGACAATCAATAGTTACTGTGCATGTCTCAGACACCCGCCACCGCGTGCCTCTTTAGCTGACTGGCTCCTCCTTTCCACGTGCTGCTGGTGCTGCTAGGCCGCCACAGCCAACAAAATGAAGGCTCGGCTCGCCCGCGATGCACGGCATTAAACGCGAGTCCCGGATCTTTTCCCCGGAGCCTCTGATCACAGGCAGGCTGTCACTGCACAGCCTGCCTGCAATCTGGGGCTCCAGGGAAAAGATCTGGGTCTCCAGCCCGTTCAGACCACCCCTAGCGATGCCTCTGACTATGGGATTGCTCCTATGCGCAAAGTGAAAAATATGGGGTCATGTGCTTTGCTGGATTGTGGTAGTGTATGCAAAACTCAAGTCCCTAAAGTGTTGTGTCGCAGGAAATGTATGTTGTTTAGGGGAGCTGTTGCTAGAAGTGGAGTGTTCTGTTTCTGCATGTTGGTTAACCAACATGTGGTTCTGTTTATCTGACATTGTTAAGAGCATGTTTTAGGTATGCATTGGGACTTTGTTGCAGAACTGCAGGTGCCAATCTTCTGTTGTGTTAGATACAGATATCATTCCTTTCACTGTACAACTCTTCATCCTTGGCAGCCTGCACATCCCACGTGATGCAACCTTGTTGTTGATAGTCTCAAGACTCAGGGTGTTTTTACACTGACACTTTCCCCAGGATTATATCATTAGTCCTGGGATGACAGATCTGTCTAAACACAGCATTCAGCAATTATATTCCCAGGATCATGGGAAAAGTCCAGGATTACAAACCCTCTTTTTTGAGGGTTTGTAAAAACCTGATTGTTAAATAATACCAGGTTTAGGTCTGTCTAAATGACAAGCTCAGGATAGTCAACTATGCTGGGATTAGTATATGGCAAGAGCTGACATCCTCTCTAAGCAGTTCTGCCTGCATGACTGCGGGGCGATCGTATTAGCTCCGTCATCCTTCAACAAAGCATTGTGGAACACCAAGTTTAAATACCCACAGAACAAAGGGATGAGTTTTGATTTTCTTCAATTCAGTAATCAGAAAAAAATGAAGAAAATCAGATTTTCTTCAATCCCAGAAATCAGTGCGCTGAGCATGGACGAAAAGCACCTCAGGATTGATATTCATCCCAAATATTCTCAAACCAGGATAACAACAATGTGCTGTTCATTGAACTATCCTGGGATGGATTTCAATATGGGATAGAAATGTCTGTGTAAACAGATACCACTTATAATCCCTGGATAACAATTCCGGGATCATTTTCTCCTAATCCCAGGATGAAATGTCCGTGTACAAACACCCTAAGTGGACCTTTCAGAGCTGGTGGGCATATACTAGCAGGTCTGTGGAAGGAATCTTGTAGTACTGCTACTTAATGAACAAAGGACTCAGGTTTCTGGGTGTTATCAATCTGGCATTGTTCACAAGCACGTAAATATTTCTGATAAGCACAAATTATCTCTCAAAGTTATGGTGCGTTCTTGGTACCATTATGTTCTTTGGTGCATGGGGCCAGGACTGGGTAAGGGTTGTTTTTTGCAAACACAGAAGTGAACTCCCTTTAAGAAAGGAAAAAACCAAACCCCAATCCTTACTTCCTTTGCCAGTGCACCGAAGGAGACAGGACACAAGGAATGGGTTTAAAACAGCCGCACTCTTTGTTCAATCAAATCAGAATTAAAATTGGTGGGGGGAAATCGCCTATTGCAATTTGGGTCCAGTACTTGAACAATTAAACAGACAGCAACTCAGGGGTGGTTTCGATATACCCTCGATTACCACCCCAAACACAAATTCAACACATCTCCCATGACCCCTTGTCACAGGTGAGGGGGACCAAAGTCCTTTCGGACCGGAGTAAGGATGAGGATGCCTACAGGCGGGGGACCATGTGTCCCTATCGCCCTCGCTGGACACGCCTCCCAGGGGGGCCACCCCACCACTTGCCGTACTCTGCTTTTGTGACTGCTGTGGCCTCCCCATCTCTTAAGGAGATGACTCGTACTATACTACTTCTAAGCTACTCAAATCCGCAGTACTGGACCCCTGCCAGAATGCAACAAGTTGAAACCGGCACAATAACACCCTTAATTTCTAAGGGGACGAACCAATTAGCCAAATGCCTAACACTACGAGGAAGGCAAAAAACAAGAACCTTTTTATGCCCAATGAAGGTTCATTTAAAAATTCCTTCCTGGCCCCATATTGGCAACTGGTAGGAACCCACAGTGCGTGGGGAGGGAGGGTGCAGTTTCTTTTGGCTCCAGCCCGCAAGTGGGGCTGTGGCCACTGGAGCACTAAGCACTGTGGGCTCTGCCCATCAGGCGAAGCCCATGTGACCGGTGGGGTTCTAGCCCCCAGCGCGGCCACCTCATTCTTCCCGCTTTCGGGGGCATGTAGACCCCTGAGGTGGGAATCGCTCCTCGCCCTGTCCCCTCTGTCAGGCTCTGGGGCAGAGCCAGGGAAAGGGGAGGGGAAGCAGGTAGGCAGGAGGGGAGATGGGTTGCAGGGAGTCGGGGATATCTCTCAGATTAAACAAGGAAACCTCTCAGCCACTCTCCAATACTTTAGGAGATTAAGCACTCAGCATAAAGACCAGCCACGCTGGTCTAAGAAGGCTTATGGCTCATCATCGAGGTTGAGGGATGGGAAGCCAGGAGCGAGGAATCCAGGAACCAGAGGCAGGGATCAAGGGATCAGGGGTAAGGAACCAGGGGCAGGGGAGTGAGGGAGAGGGAGTAAAGGACAAGGAACCAAAGACAGGAGAGCAAGGGATCAGGTTGAGGGATGGGGAGCCAGAAACGAGGAATCAAGGAACCAGAGGGCAATGGAGCGAGGGAACCAGAGGGCAATGGAGCGAGGGGCCAAGACTAGGGGCCAAGAAGCCAAGACTTAGGGGGCAATGGAGCAAGGGGCCAAGAAGCCAAGACTTAGGGGGCAATGGAGCAAGGGGCCAAGAAGCCAAGACTTAGGGGGCAATGGAGCAAGGGGCCAAGAAGCCAAGACTTAGGGGGCAATGGAGCAAGGGACTAAAGGTAAAGTGAGTGTCTAGAAGCAAGGAGCTGGGGGCTAGAGGAGCCCAAACCTAAAAGGCAGCAGAGGGGCTGAGGAACCAGCTACATAGAACAGGGGGGGGAAGGATCAGGGAACAAGCCCTGAGGGGCATCAGGACCAATGGGGAGAGAACAGCAGAACATAAAGGAGGTAAGAACCATCTACACAGAACATCAAGCACAACAGGACTGACACAACCTAAAAGAGCAACAACACATACAAACAGGGCAAGGAGTAAATAGGAACCACCAGCCTAAACCACACACAAACAACACAGAGAGGGGGAGGGAGCTGGGCACAGGAAGCCCCAACACATACACTCACTATAACAAGACAGATATCAAGGCAAGGGGAAGGATATAGCACACAAGGAAACACTGAGGGAACACAACACACTTAAGACTAACAACCACAAACAGAACAAGAGGAAGAGAAACTGGCATGAGCTGAACAAGAGATGATCTGAAGCTCCGCACCTGCCACAGCTCCCAGCAGCCCTAAATATCCCTGGGAGCCAATCAGACTGTGGCAGGTGGGCCACACCCTTCCACAGGTGTACACAAGGAACAAAGTAGGCAAGATGAGGAGGAGTAGGCCAAGAAAGGGGAAAGACACTCCCTGCAGCAGCCTACCAACAGCGCAGGATGCAGGGAGCCTCCCAACCAGCTCCCAAGGCCAGGGGTTCAAGGCCAGGCCGTGACACCCTCCTCATGTGGGCGCGCTACTGCCCCCCACCCCTGCAGGCGGGCACCTAGGTGCACCTTAGCGGTCTGGATGCGCAGCTGATCAGTGTGTGCGTGGTACCACTCGGCACAGAGCTCAAGGAGCATCCCACATGCACCCAACCTGTCCCGCTCCATGGTGAGGTGAGCCCCAGGGGGCCGCTGGTGGCCCTGATATAGGGTGGGACCGGCGGCCCCCCCCTTGCGCTGCCTGTGCCGACTCCTGCAGGGCGGGTGGGCCGGGGCAGTGGTTGCACGGTATTGAGCACACCTGCTGTCCCTGGCAGGAGCCGTGCGCACGGGTCGGCGCATGCCTGGGTGTGCAGGCTGCAGCTGCATGTCTCCTGTCATCACCTCCCACCTCTCCCTGTTTGCAACATCGTGTCCTTGCTGGCCTGATTAGCGTGTTGGCTGTCCTGTCTGTGTGCTCGGTTCCTGCAGCTGTGATGGGTCCGCACCCCACGTCTCACTCTGTTGCCATACATTGTTGTGGCCTGTGGCTTTCTCAGCCAGCCTTGGTTCCCCCCCTGGGCTCCTCCTACCCCTGGAGGGAATGTGGGCCCCTCTATCTGTGGTGTTATTCTCCCTGGCATGCTGGACTATGGCTGGCTGTGCTTCCACCGGGCTCCCGGCCCCCATGGGGCCCCCCATCCGTGGTCCTTCCACGAGACCATGGCCCTGTGTGACCTGTGGCATACCCCGGTGGTGCAATTGCTGCTGAGCTGCCCAGACAGCCTGTCGGGTGCTTATGCGAGCCTGAGCTCTGGTCTGCATTACTTCAGCTATGAGGCGAGCGCCTGGGATTGCCAGCTGCATGCTGGACACTGGGGCTGGTTCCCTTTCCCGATGGGCGCATCCCAGAGATGAGGTGCTCGCATGTGGCCTGGTCTGTGGCGGAGACCGTTTTCTCCCTGTCTGTGTGCAGCCTGGCCGCCTACACAATCCGTCTGGTGGAGGGGGGGCCCTGCCCTGGCCGTGTCCTACTTTGGCTGCGTTCACGGGGGCCGTGGGTACCAGCACTCCCGTGGGGCCGTGGGTACCAGCGCTCCCGTGGGGCAGTGTATCACCGGCTGTTGGAACTAGGTCAGCTTCCATGGCCCCCTGCTGCTGACTGCTGCATGTCCGAGCCTACCACGGCGGAGCTGTCAGCACTGTTGGGTGTGTGGCCCCATTCCGATGTGCATCTGGGTCTCTCCATGCAGGATCCCTTCTTCAAGGCTTACTACCTGATCGCCCATCACATGTCCTTGCAGGGGTACTGCCGGGGCATGCTCCATTGACCCCACCTCGTTCACCCCTGGTCCCTTTGTGGCCCCCAGTAGCTGGCTGTGAGCTGTGAGCCCTCCTGTGCCTCCCGGACCCCTGTTCCTGGCCCCCGTGTGGGCTCCTGGCTCCACCCTGCTGCTGTGGGACGCTGTCTGCTCCTTCTTTGCTGTCCTGGCCATGCTGCTGTGCTGCCTGCTTCCTGGGGTGTCGCTGGCCCTGCCTGCGGCTCCAGGCCACCTCCGCCCCCCGTCTGCCTCTGTCCCCGGTGGTCGCCTCTGTGCCTGCCGTCTTCATTATCCGCCTCCGGCGCCCTGACCCCCCCCCCGGCTCCCCAGGGTGCTGCTGACCGTCCTCATTTGCCTGTGCCCCCTTCTGTGCCCCCCCCCTCCTGGGTGCCCATGTGATCTCAGAGTTCTGGGGCCCCTGGACTGCCCCCCTGGCTTCCTCCCGGGGGGGGCTGTTGTGTGGCTTTGGACCTGCCTCACTGCCCTGGACCTCCTGTCTCCCCTGCATTGCCCCCTCACCAGCACTTGGTTTCTGAGTGTGCCTTCTGGACTGTTCCCGGTCCACCCCGTGTTCTGTGTGTGCTCCCGCTGTGCCTGGACTGCCTGGGGTTCCCCCCGTTCCGGGACAGCCTGTGTTGCTGTGGGGGTGTCCGTGCGGGCTGTTCTGTATTGGGGGTTCTGGTTGCTGTTGCCTGTGTACCACTGTGCCCCTGTGCCATTTCCCTTCCTCTTCCCTGTCCCTCGCCCCCTTCCCCCCCGTGCCCATTGTGACTTGTGTGGTGTCTGTCCTGCTGTGTCCCCCCCCCCC
>QEPC01005594.1:5204219-5221644 GCA_003113815.1 Sphenodon punctatus | reverse complement strand
CTGTCTCCGTTATTATTTAATGTGTACATGCAGCCCTTGGGGGAGGTCGTGAGGGGGTTCGGGGTGCGGTGTCACCAATATGCTGATGATACTCAGCTGTACCTCTCCTTTTCAACTGACCCAGACCCGACTGTCTTGTTGCTATCCCAGTGTCTGGAGGCCGTGGCGGAATGGATGTGGCAGAGCAGACTGAAGCTCAACCCCGATAAGACAGAGGTGATGTTGGTGGGGAGAGCGAGGGAGGTAGTGGCCCCCCTGATTGGGGGAGTTCGCCCTCCTATAGCTCAGCAGGTCCGGAGTCTGGGGGTGGTACTGGACGCAGACCTGCGCCTGGAGCGGCAGGTGGAGGCAGTCGCTAAGGCTGCCTTCCGCCAGTTGTATCTGGTGCGTAGGCTGCGTCCATTCATCTCGGGCCCGGACCTGGTCTCCCTCATTCATGCTTTTGTCATCTCGAGACTGGACTACTGCAACGCGCTCTACGTGGAGCTTCCCTTGTGCCTGATTCAGAGGCTGCAGCTAGTGCAGAATGCGGCGGCTCGTCTCCTTACGGGGACGGGTCGTTGGGAACATATTACACCTGTGCTCCAGACTCTGTACTGACTGCCAATACCGTGCCGAGCCAGGTTCAAGGTTTTGGTGTTGATCTATAAGGCCCTACATGGTCTGGGCCCTTCGTACCTCAGGGACCACCTCGCCCTCCGTGCCCCAGAGCGGCTCCTGCGGTCGGCCGGGGGTGCCTTCTTGGAGGTTCCCCGCATAAAGCGGGGGGCCACAATGGAGAGGGCATTCTCGGTGGCCGGGCCACGCATTTGGAACTCCCTTCCGGAGGAAATTCGCCTGGCCCCAAGCCTATTGTCATTCCGGCGATGTTGTAAAACCTGGCTGTTCGCCCAGGCCTTTGGGGGTGGGTGGGTGGGTTAGGGTTATGGGTTTTTCGCCCCTATCCTGTTTTATTGTTTTAATTTCCGGGGCCCTGTTTAAATATTTTTATTGCTGATTGTTTTAAAATTGTTTTATACTGTTTTTATCGATTTATATTGTTGGAAGCCGCCCCAAGCTGAGTACAGGAGGGGCAGGATACAAATTATAGAAATAAATAAATAAATAAATAAAGCTAAAAGAATGATGTTCTGCTATCGGCTACTGTGCCCTGAGGTTGGTGAATTGAGGGAGTATTTGTTGGATTTTATTATTAAATCTCAAGTTTGAATGGTTGTTTTACACTTGATTTACTTTATGAATTTATTGTTCATTTTATAGAATACTAGCCCCCCCCCCAAGAAAGATCATTCCGGGGTTACGTTCTGTAGTTAGTAGCCCCTGGTTGGGGTGGGCAAATTTAAATCTATTTTAATGGAAACTATGATGATAATACTCTGAGAGTTTATCTATATTTTAATTTAAATGATGCTATGGCTCCGTGGTGTTTTTTGTTTGTTTATTGTTAGTATGTAGTTTTGGTATGTATTTGTTACGGCTAATCGTCAAACAATAAACTAAACTAAGATCATTAAAGTAATTATTTACCAACATATGGTGCCTTTGCTATAGTGGCTAGTTGCACACAGCAAGCAAAAGTATGAACCCTAAATTTGCCTTTCTTATAAAACAAGAATGAGATGTTTACAAAAGCAATTATTCACAAACACAATTTTAGGGGAACAAAACATTTTTGGATGTGCTTGGGGCCTGTTGCATTTAATGGATACTTGCTCACAAGTAATTAGAATCAGATCCCTAAAATTTTTCTCCTTCTTCAAAACAGAAGAAGGAAATGTCTTAAAGAAATTATTCACAAACATAATCTTAGGGGAGAAAACCTTTATTGATGTAGTTATTAGGTGCCTTCTGTATTTAGTGTGAAATTGCACACAACAAAGTATAGTCAGAACCATTCATTTTCCCATCGGTAATAAAAATAAAAGGAAATGCTTTTTAAAGTACTTCACCACAAATGTGCTGTTATGGGGACAAAACCATTACTACACCTCTTAATAGTATGCATATCGTGCTGAAAGTGTAAAAACTCTGTGGAGCTTAACATACTAAAAGGCCAATTGGTACATTTATAGCAATGAAAAATTTCCTTAATAATGGTGCATAATTTCATGATATTCCCTTTCTAAGTACATAAACAAAAGTCACATCAGCCACTTTTATTTTCCCACAATAACAGCATATTGTTGGCAGGAAAATTTCTAGAGATAAGCTCCAAACCACTTCTGAAAAAATCAGTTGCTTTACCATTATTCAGGACCTTACTCACACCTAGAAAGTGTAGTTTGTTGAAGAAACCTAAAAATGGTAATTAAGCACAGGGAGGAAAATTATAGGAAATTTACACAGATATGACAAACAATTTATTGCATTTTACTAAACAAAAAAGTACACATACATTTTGGAAACGCTAATTATGTAGTACTATTTCCCTGTTAATGTGGTATACAAAATAGGCTCTACAGACATGGGGGAAAAAATTGTAGCTTTGCCTTCGTGATGTGATTTTTAAAAATCCACACCAACTTTAAAACCAATAAAAGTTTTTTTAATACATTGCTCTAGCACTTTACGTTTAAAACAAAGACTTTTTAAAAAATGTGCGCAATACATACTGGAATTTGAAAGTGTTCTGTGCAGTAGGAACGATGGAAAGTCAACCAAATGAATTAAAAAGTAATCTTAAAAAACCAATTTCATCAAAATTTTGATTTTCTTAATATATCTTCCCTGGTAGTCACATGGTTAGAATAAAGCTTGCACACTTGCATTACATTAAAAGCTGCTTAATATGAAACACCTTTCTTAAATGATGATCACAGCATGACACCCCACCCAAGGAACGTGAGTGTGAACTGCAAGAGGGAATAATGCAACTGCACCACTGGCATCTCTCAGAGATGCAGGAAATTTGCATAGTCCATGAGCCAATGAGAAATTAAATGAAATCTTAAGGGGAAAATGCATTACTCGAGAGTGGAGGAACACTGTACACTCAGATGTTTTTCTGTTGACAACATTTTGAATTAATTACAGTTTGAGTGGTTCTTGAAAACCAGCACTGCCTAATGATAGACCATATGGAACTGCACCAACAATTTGCGAACGTGAGTATGGAATTAGCCTTTTCGAGAAGGCTAATTAGAATCAACGTACGCAGCACGCCAGGGGCAACCACTGGAATCGGTACAGTCCCATCGTATGGATGGGGAAGGGGATGTGGTGCCAGAGGTGGCGTCATGCCAGGAAGCTACTCAGTTTGACTAAATTTTGTTTAAAAAGTAAAGGAATCCCTCACCCCCCCCCATTTTTAGGGAATTAGTGTTAATTATTTTTATAAAAACAAAGAATTTATTTTTCATTAAATGGTTGTTTCTTTCCTTGTTTCCTCTGATTGTAAGAGGGTGTTGAAAATTAAAGATATTTTCTAATTGCAAGTTCTGTTCTTATGTGTCCTTGTTAGAGATAATAAATTTCTTTAAAATTTGATTCTCAGACACAATACAGGCCATTTTTCAATGGATGCCCCATCCCCTCTGCTGGGTGTGCAGGCGGGTGTGCGGTGGGGGGGGCATCCGTGTGCATGGTGAGGGGGGTGTCTGCCCATTGAAACACCACAGGTGGTGGGTGGAGGTGGGTGTGTGCTCCCAGCGCACACCCATCTCCACCCATCACCCACCCACAGAGCCATCTGAAAAAACAGAGGCGGCTCCATGGGTGGAGGTGGGTGTGCACCCGTAGGAAAGGGTGCACACCCGCCACCGGCGCACACCCATCCCCCCACCCATCGTGTCCATGCAAAAAGGACCATAGGACAACACTGCAGCCCTGCAACAAGTATCGTGGGTGGAGAGTGTATTGTCTGAAAAAGCCCATAGGCCATTTTTGCACAGATGCCCTGCCCCCGACTGGGTGTGCAGTGCGGGGGGGGGGGGCATCCATCCACATGGTGCAGTGATGGGTGGGGGGATGGATGTCCACCCGCGGAAACACCACAGGCAGTGGGTTGAGCTGGGGGTGTACTCCTGGCGCACACCCATCACCCACCCATGGAGCCATCCCAAAAAATGGAGGGGGCTCCGTGGATGGAGATGGGTGGAGGTGGGTGTGCACCCATGGGAAAGAAAGCACAACCACCTCCACTTGCCGTTGCTGCCAGCGCACACCCATTCCCCACCCACTACGTCCGTGCAAAAAAGGCCATAGACAAGATCATTTTTTAATGGAAAGGGTTCAATGACATGGGTTGTCATTAAAAAAAAAAAGGATTAGTTTTCAAGAGACTTATGGTTTTCAATATGACAGCTGATCAATGCTGGGGAACATTGCTAAACATTCATTTATGATGCATACACAGGTTTCCAGGGCCCATGAACTCTTTCCTGTTCCTGAAAAAGGTTGCTCGCTGCATCCCTTACCCGTTCTCCTGCTCTCTTAACTCTGTTTGGTATTTGATCAACTGCTGGCAACCACTCATCACTTACTGCTTCTTCAATAGTTTACTTGGCCAATCAAGTGCCTTTCCATCTGTCTGGCAAATACGGTGGAGCACGCAGCAAGCAGTTATAATATATGGAACATCTTCTGCAGACACATCCATTGTTTTAGAAAGTATTTGCCACCTTGCCTTCAGAACCTCGAAAGATCACTCCACGACATTCCAACAGTGTGTAAGGCACTGATTAAACTTTCTGATAGCTAGAGGTCTCTTTTATGTACTCCTTCATTAGCCATGGAGTTATTGGATATGTAGCATCCCCAAAATCAGCATTGGCTCAACCATCAAACCCTGTATGTTAACCAGTGGTTTTGGCCTAAAAGTACCCCTGTACTTTCTAGCAAATAGAGGTGAATGATGTAGTGTATTGGAGTCATGAGAGCCACCATGGCGTCCTGCATAAACATATCTGAAAATTCCCCTTGTGTCTGCAACAGCCTAAAGAACCACTGAGTAATGCTTTTTTATCAAAAGTATGGATCAGGTTAAACTTTGGGTGCAATAATTTTTATATGTGATACATCGATTGAGCCCATACACAGTGCGGGAAACCTTGAGCCTCAAACCCACTGATATCATCATCCATATCTTGAAATGTTATTACCCATTCAAGTAGCTCCTCATATATAGCGTGTAGAATCTCACAAACAGTTGAAGTACCCACCCCAAACTGCACAGGCACTGTACATTATGCGTTCAGAGTAGCTAATTTCCAAAGTGCAATTACTACTCTTTTCTCTTCAGTGATACAGCATCTCATATTAGTGTTCACCTGCTGCAGCCTATGGCCTTTTTTACATGGACCCCTCCACCCCACTTGGTGTTCGGGTGGGTGTGCGGCGGTGGGGGGGCAACCCGTGTAAACGGCTGCTGGTAGGTGGGGGGAATGGGTGTGCGGCGGGTGTGCGCCCGTGTAAATGCCACGGACGGCGGGTGTTATGTGCATGTGTGCTCCCACCGCACACTCATCAACACCCGCCGCACACCAACCCACCTCGACATCCACCCATGGAGCCCTCCGACAGAACAAAGGATGCTCCGTGGGTGGAGACTGCTGTAGGTAGGCGTAGATGGGTGGGTGTCCATGTAAATGGGCACTCACCCACTATGCCGACACACCCTGGTCCGTGCAAAAACGGCCTATGTCCTATCTGGTCTACCAGTTTCATAAACACCTCCTTGCCCATCCTAAAATTAGCAAATCAATGTTCATCATCCAATGAAGAGGAGTTTACAACATTTTCCCACCAGTCAATGCTGTGACCTACTCCTGCCTTGCTACTTATTGTAGGTATTCAATGATGTCCATTATTCCTGGCTGCTGCGCATTATCCCAAGTTGCAACCAATGCATTCTGTCTTTTGATTTGGTAACTGGCCTGTGAGAAGAAAAACAGTGACAAGTGCATTATAACAGAAAATATATTTTTTTTGTTTTATAATTTAATTACACAAGGAACAGAATTTAAAACAAAAATGATTATATTGACTTAATGAATCGTATCATTGCCAATTACTTCTCTAATTCATTATTAAAATTCACACCTTCATTGTATGGACTAGCTGTAGCTACAAAGTGAACGCTACTTATGTTCATTAACAGACTCTGCCTTTGTTATTTTTGCGTAAATAGAAAGTGCATGACATCCAGGGTCTATAAATGGAAAGATATAGAGTAAGTTTCATATAGGATGTAGATTGACCACCTAGACCAAAAAGTTGCAACAACAGTAATAAATCATGAAAAGGTGGTGAGCAGATAGAAGACACATATAATTCTTGTAAACAGGCAGTATTTTATAGTAAATATGCAGTAAAAGTGAATTAAAAAACATTGTTATGGAATAACAAAAGCAATAGGTTTTGAAGAATCAGTAATGACATGGAGTAGTGTAAGACAGACAGGTTTTAAGCAAGTAGTTAGTTAATAAGTACTGCATTAATTTGAAATTGTGGCAAAAATTTTGGAAAGTATACATTCAGAAAATAAAATTTAATTTACTTGCACAAAGGATTCCAGAACAGCTATGTATCACTGAAACAGTCACAAAGTGAAATTCCTGTTTTCTTCTGGCTCGTTGTATTGATCTTCCATGTACCTCAATACAAGGAATATTTGATTCATGACTTGGGTTAAACACTGCATCATAAAGAATAACTCTCAGCAAGTGTCTCTGGAAAAAAAACAGGAATGCACATTAGAAGTGATAGCACACCACACCGCATTGTCTGAAAGAAAAGAACAATAATTTCACTGTATGTTTAAAAAGTAGGGATGGGCGAACAGATCACGATTCGGGTTCGGCAGTTCGGTTCGGCTGCGTTTGGTTCGGTCGTTCGGTTAGGCAGTTTGGTTAGTTCGCCGGGTTCTGCCGTTCGGTTCGGCCGTTCGGTTCGGCCGTTTGGCTGTTTGGTTCGGCTGTTCGGCTGTTCGGTTCGGCCATTCGGCCATTCGGGAAATGTTGTTATGGGTGTTTTTGTTGTTTTTTATACGGTTTTTTTATTGGGTTTTATATGGTTTTCTTTTGTTTTTATTTGGGTTTTTTGCTTTTATATGGGTTTGTTTTTTTAAAAATCCAATATTATATATTTCTATCTGCACTAAATCTAACTGCTATTAACTATTCTAAATGCTATGAACTAAATGGATTATCTAATAAGTACACAGGGTTACTCCTACAAACGCTAAAACTAAATCACTAACGCTATCTCTATCACTAAGCTAGCTCCTACAACTACTATCCCTAACCTATCTCTCTATCTCTCTATATATGGGATTGGAGGGGGGGGGGAATTGCAAACACAAGGTTTCAGTTTAAGGTTTCAGTTTCATTTCAGTACAAAACTGAAATGAAACTTAAAGCAATCTAATAATCCTACTCAACGCCTGCTGTTCAGGAACAGTGACTAGCTCAGAAGGTGTTGGGAAGAGGGGAGGCAGATAGTTTCATTTCTTGCAAGCCTCTCTACCCCTGGTGCCTGGAAGTCTGCTTCTCAGTGACTAGTACTACTCCTCCCTGTCACGTTTGACCTTACAGTGAACCTTTTTTTGCCACCCGAACTCACCCGAACGCGATCCAAACTGACCGAACTGTTTGGTCATTTCGACGTTTGGAATTGAGTTCGGTTCGGCCAGTTCGTGTTCGGAAGTTTGGTTTGGTTCGGTTCGGTCATCCGAACAGGCCGAGTTCGGGCCAAACTACGAACTTCCGAACCGCGTTCGCCCATCCCTATTAAAAAGAAAAACACCTTTCAAGTTGATCCATCACAGCTTCTCAGAAGGTCAGTCAGCCTCTGCGTTTTGCTGGGAAAGTAAAGACGTGAGATATCAGAGCAGTTCTTCCCCACTAGAAATGAAACTTTGTTTCAAAGTGTTGCACAGTGTATATAAATTGGATAGCACCACAGCATACTTGTCATTAGCATTTGAGGATAGCAATTTAAAGGTACTGCTATTAAGCAAACAACATGCATTATTTCTGTGAATTCTGCTTGCGTGACAGAGAGGGGAATGGGACAGACATGCTTATACTTGCACAGTTTTGGACCATGAATGAGGTGCAATCCAGAATGCATGATCCAAATATGGATCAAGGCTTCCAGCTTCTTACAAATCTACTGACAGAAAATAGGTACTTGATTTGCTGGTAGAAGGTGTGTAACCGTATTTCCAGTCTGGGTTTCACTGTACCCATTAATGAAAGCTGAAGCAGTGCTTGGACACCTTCAAGGAGAGTTTCTCGCTGGAAATTTTTCGTCTGGACGATGGACACCTTTGACGGAGTGAACCTCCAGGGAGTTAGATGGAACTTCCTGCAACTATTACACATTGCTCAGGGATACAATCAGAGGGTATACAAGCTGCGTGAACAACTGGAGTGCTATGTATTACTGACAACAGGAGCCATGAAAGAAAACTAAGTGGCTCTGCAGTGGCTGTAAGTATGAACCATTGCGCAAAAAAACCAAACAGAAAACTATGCATAATGACTGAGAAAGACATTCCTTTAAAATGTTGCTTACAAACAAATTTTAAAACATATTTGCCTACCACAAAACAAAGGAAAACTCAGTTGAACAAGCACCAGTTAATGGAGTCGCGGTAACCTGACTCCTTCTTCATCCCAGAATGCTGAGTTGCACAGAGGAGGTGACATTGCAAGGAAAGGAAGTGATGCTGGAGAGCCAGAAAACATTGCGCTGAGTGAGTCCGCAAAGCACCGCAGGATTGAAATTCATTCTGGAGATTCTAAATCCTGATTAGCATCAAGGTTGTGTTCATGCGGACTATCAAGGATTAATGTTATCTAGCATTAAAATGTCAGTCTGAACAAAACTGAGTTTGTAAATCCTAGATAATAAGCTAGGATTTCATCTAGGATTAGTGTGTCCATGTGAAATACCCTGAATGTTTTAATTTAGATGGGTGCTGGGCTATCTGGAGAAACCTGATCCAGAGAGGTGACACGAGTTCATAGACCATGAGAGATGAAACCCACTAACTTCACTGGGGTGAGTAAATACAAGAGCCAGATTGGAGAAGAAGGTTAAAGAGTTTATTTACCAGAGGCCCAGAAGACTGTGATCACAGGTACCAGGAGTTACACAGAGTCATGGAATACAAAGACACCATGTGATCCCAGATGAGGTTTGAGCCCTGAGGGGCCTGGGTGGTTACTTTTTATAGGGTCTTAAACAAAAAAACCAAACCCAGCCAATAAGCTGGGGACAATCATATGTCACCTACACTATGTATGACTTGTCACACATTTCCACCCATCCTCGGAACCATCTCTGATTGGTTCATGATCCATACCATTACATCAACTTTCAGGCTCCAGAGAGACTGGAAAAAAGCTGTTTATCAGGCTTTTCTCAGGGAAAGCCAAGGTTACAAGAAATTGTTTTCCTTCAGTTTCTCTTTATAGAAACTGTCAGCATTTTTCTCTCTCTGACCTATACAGGCCTGAAAGCCTGAACCAAAGCTGTGGATCCCTGATTTAGACCATGGCTCAATTCTTACACTGAGCAAGCTCTTCCAGTGTTCAAGGATAGAGGCTAGAACCAGGCCATGGGGGGCAGGGGGAGGGCGCAATAAAAAAGATCTGTAGGCCAGATTTGGCCCACAGGCTGTGCGCTACCCACCCCTGACTAATTTTATTTAATTTATTTATTTATTTATTTTATTTTATTTAATGTTTACCTCACCCTTCCTCAAAGGCTCACTAAGGACTGGGTTGGGCCTCAACCAAACGTGATAGTGGCCAGGCTGCCAAGGAGGGCGGGGAGCTGCATGAAGAGNTTTGGGTCGTTTTCCAACCCCCGGGCGTGGTTGCGCTGTTCGCCCCCCCTGGTGGTTCGCTGTGGTGAACCGGCCGCCCGTAACGTCTGAAAGTACCCCTAGTTGCACCAAGGTCTTCTGAGCCCAGCACAATCTCTGCCACTCCTGCACTGAAATAGACCTCAGCTCAATTTTAAATCAGAGTAGTAAATCCTTATGCAAAAAAGGGCAAGAGAAAGGGAAGATGGCTTCACTTGATGCCATTGAGCATGCTCTGATGAAGTGAGTGAACTTACTACTAGCAAGGTAGCAAAACATGACAGGAAACAAGATTTGACACCACACCAGGCAAGGTACTGGAGAAAGTCCTGGAAGTACATAGGCAGCCTTGGCCAATCAGGGCATAGGCCATGCTTGTCCAGTCAGAGCTGGTGGGTGAGTTGGTCAGTATGGCTCAAGAACTGCAGAAGAACTGTCCTCTGAATGGCTCCCTTGACAAGGCCATCATCCTTGGAGCCAGCAGAACTAGAGTTGTTCTGCTGGCTCCAGAACAACTTGCCTTGTCCCAGCCATCCTGATGCTCCCTCAGTGGAGATGAACAAGCATCAGTCAGTGATGCTGTTGTCATAGGGCAGCAGGGTGGGCAAAGTTTCCTAATCCCAAGAGCCACATCCATGTACCACAATGGGGTCAAAGAGCCACATGTGGCTCTAGAGCCACAGTTTGCCCACTTCTGGCGTAGGGTATTTCGTCTTGTAGAAGGATGCTGGTGATCACAGATCTCTTCCAGCCCTACAGTTCTGTTCTACGATCGTAACACTTTAAGTAAATATTACTTCTGTTCTCTGTCTATATTGCATGACGGCACATGGCATGGGCGGGCCTGTGTCCCCGCACTCAGAATCAGTGCTCTCTATTCATTTCTCTCCTTTCTCTGTCAGTTACTGCCCTCCTCCTAGTTGTGTACCCTCTGTGTCTGAGAGCTTGGTTACACCACTGTTGCATGGCCATCTTACCATTAGCAGGAGGGCACACAAGCACTTTATCTGAAAATACTCACGCACACTGCCCTGTGGAGAATGTGGCACCTTTACTTTTGTGTAGGTTTGAAATCAGCTGATACATATTTTCCTTTCATTGAAATAGATACATGCTAGATTAGGGGAAATGAATAAGAGCATTTCTGCCATCAGCTCCTAACACTTTCATTTATCCAGATCCTCTTTCTATGTGAAGATTTCTGCTGAAACTCCAAATTTCCCTGGAAGTAACCTCCCCTTTGTCAATTCAAGCTCAAAAGCACAATTAGGCATATTAGCATGATGGAAACCCACTTTCTGCATCACAGAAAGTAAAGACCCTCAGGGTGGGAACTCATAGCCTGTGGGCCAAATCCCATCTCCAACTGGTTTTTAAAATTATTATTATTTGGCCCCGTTCCAGTTCCTAGATCTGACCTATAGATCAATCCCTGCTCTCAGTGAGCCCCAGAGAAGGAAGCAGAGAGGAAGGCATGTACACAAAGACAGGGAATGGACTCAGGGCATAGATTGGAGGCTCTCATATTGAGGGGCAGGGACAAGGAAATTATTCTGGGGGTGCACGGCAGTTGGCAAAATTCTAGCTCCACTCAGACTGAGTTAGGGGGAATCTGCACATATAGGGTGCTGGGATGTGGGGAGAGCCAGAGAACAGGGGGGTGGGGGGAGAGATGGGAATCAGCAGGAGGGGGAAAGGAGAGGAAGAGAGGAGTGAGGTGTATGCAAGTGTGCGTGGTGGGGAAAAGGACTAAACTACCACAGACATGTGGAAGGGGAGTGTGGTTCAAAAAGAATCACTGGCATAGATACATGATCATTCGAAACCCTTCCCTTGCTTTCCCCATCCTGAGCCAACCTCTTAAATACTCCTACTCCCAGTTCCCATCCAGCTCATGAAACTTGTATTCATCTTCAAAGTGGCCCATGGGAAGGAAAAGGTTCCCCACCTCTGCTTTATATCAGCCTTGTCTGTCCCACTGCTAGTGAAGAACTGCTTCCTCAAAACCATACATTCAAGTGTTTTTTTCAGTCTCTAGCAACAGGATTTCCATCATTTCTCTCAGACATCTCCCGCTCTAGCAGTGATCATTGTCAGAAAATGTTTCCTGAGATTCAACTGAAATTCCCCTTTGCATTGTGTTACACTATTTTGGATTGCAATAAAAAAAACCTAACCTCCCTTCCCAATCATACACAAACAGTAGCTTCTCTACGTCAGCCATCTAGAGATAAACATTCTCCACTGTCAACGAGGATTGGCTTATGTCAGGAAGGACTGAAAGATCTTTTTTGCATGAGACGGACCCACTCATGCTCACGCAGATCCGCTGCGTGGGCATGAGTGAGTGCCACCATGTGAATGCCACAGCGGGCGAGTGGGGGTGCATGTGCGCTTCCGCAACCCATGCACCTCCACCCACCAGCCACTCGCAGAGCAGTTCGCCAAAACAGCAATTGTTCCATGAATGGGGATCTGGGAGGGATCAGTTTGCATTCCCGTGCACTGCCCTCCCCCACTCCCACTGCCCACGCTGCTGCATGCACACCGATCCCCTCCGCACCCACAGCTTGTATAAAAAAGGCCTAAGACTCTAAAAGCACCCGGGGCAAAAGTCAGTATATCTATTGAAGGCCGTGGTGAAAAAATCCTGTTTAAAAGTGTGTGCTTAAAATTAGAGTCCTTTAAATGCTAAGCATTTTTAAAAAATTATTATTATTATTAGAAATCTAAATTTGACCAGACAGTTGGGTTTTTAAATTGGTATTATTTTATGTATGGTTTTTTATGCACACTTTGTTATCCACTCTGAGCCTTAGGGGATAATAAGGCCACAACCCTTATTATCCCCCCACCCCCCAATAAGCCTTTTAACATTCCGGCGAGTTTGTAAAACCTGACTGTTCGCCCAGGCCTTTGGGGAGGGGGGTGGGTTAGGGGTTTTTAATCTCACCCTGCCCTTATTTATTTAGTGTGTTATTGTCCCTAACTCTGTTTTAATTATTATTATGACTGTTTAAAATGTTTATATATTGTGTTTTTATGTTTGAAATTGTTAGCCGCCTCGAGCAGTTTTCAGGAGGGGCGGGATAAAAATCGATAAAATAAATAAATAAACCCTAAAGTCAACATTAAATAAGGCCACAACCCTAAAACCAACACTGGAGTAGTACCACTGGCTTCAACAGGACTGCTCTACTGTGAGTAATTTTAAGATTGCAGCCTAAGAGTCTAGGACTGCCTCACCCTCCGGATTCTGGAGCCTCTGCGGTCTGCTGGGGGTGCCCTCCTTGAGGTTCCCTGGGTTTCCTGGGTGTCAACCATGAGGAAGGCATTCTTGATGTCTGCTCCACAGCTGTGGAACTCCCTCCCATTGGAGGTCCGCCTGGCCATAGACCTCCCTTCTTTCCATAGACAGTGTAAGACCTGGCTGTTCCACCGGGCCTTTGCCAAGGGAGACAGGACGGGTGGGTTGAGTTAGGGTGGGGGTTTTATTGTTGGGTTTTAATGTGGGGTGATGTTGAATTTTAAAATAAGTGTTTTTAAATGCCTTGAGATGCTTGTGCAGGAGGGGGCGGCATATAAATGCAATAAATAAATAAATAACTTTAGGTATTCATATTTTTTTTTGAATGGCCTCTGTGTTTATCTTTTCCCTATTCCTATTGATCAGAGGTTCCCAGACTGTGGATCCCAAGTGGGGCTCATACCCAAGATGGAGTTGCAATCTTGGTTAATATTACACTTTTCATTGTCTTTGGGTGTTTTCAAGCGAGATGCTACCACTCAGGAGCCACTCATCCAAACACCCATTGAAGGTGGAGCGGATGGATGCACTCTCCCAGTCGCCACAAAGCACTGTGCCCTTTTGTATATCCTACACACAGCCTGTTCCTGTCTCCACTGAAGTTAGTGTATGTCCTTTTCTATACCCTAATCCATCCAGCCTGTTCCTATCCCCACTAAAGTCAATGGCAAGGATTAGTTCCATTCATTTTGTCCTTTTGTTTGTCTGGCCTGATGGTTTAGTGGGAATGCTCTGCACAGCCTTATAGGGGAAGGACCCCTTCATTTGATTGTCAATTCTTTACCACTTGTTCCCTGGGCCACCAGGTCTTGGGGCTAAATGAGATGGCTTGTTTTTCATTGTTCAATAGTAAGTCCTTTAGTAAGGTAAAGAACATTTTAATAGACACTTCATGGAAGACCTGTTTAGTCTTTTACAGAAAGATAGGGCTCGCTCACACAAACTCTCTGACTCACTTTAACTCTGCTTTTGTTCATACAAAAACAGACCTTAAATCAAAGCATAGGTGGTTACCCCCATGGAGAAGCATTCCTGATTTAAAAGGAGTATGTACTATGGAGTAGTTTACCCCCAGGGGCTTAAGAGATGTATCAACAGGGAAAGGGTGTTACTTATTTATATTTCCTTGGAGGCTCAGGGCAAGTAACATATAAAATATAGATAAAATGAAGCCCTCAAAATATAGACTATATAAAAATGTAAAATATAAAATTTCCTTAGAACAACTTCCCAGATACTATCCCTGCTTACTAAATACCTGGCCAAACACCACCTCCAAAAATGCTCAGGCGTTAATAAACCTCCAGGGGAAGGGAGTCCCAGAGTTGTGGAGCAGCCCCCCCAAACACCTCTCTGTATGCCCTTGCCTTACAGACTTGGCACGCTGATAGAACTTGTAAGAGGGTGCCCCTTCCAGATCTTAGGGATGAGGATGGAACATAGGGAAGGAGATGGTCTTTTAGATATGAGATGTGTACATTTAGGCACTTAACACCTGACCACCCAGAGAGTTAATATTAGTATTAATATTAGTAAGTAAGTAAGTAAAGTTTATTGCGTGGTCGTAGACCATTGCAGGACACACAAAATATACAATCCCAGAAGGATACTTACAAATGTAATTAAAATAACCAATACATCTTATCGGCCGAGGCCCAAAGTAACCCTTGGACCACACAGTTTACAAATATAAGCATAAACAAGCAGGCCAAAAATCAACAAGGGGGAGATCTTGCCCATGTAAAACTAGTCCTAAGCTGGGAGACCCAAATTAAATTCCATGGTGAGACCTACTCAACAATAATACAGCAGATCTCCCATAACTAGGAGGTTAGAGTGAAATACCAACTAGTCTGAGAGAGGGCCAAATTCCAGGAAGGACTTTTTAATATGGCACCTTAATATTATTATTATAATTAATATAATTATAATATTAATAAGTATTATTAGCAGGGGCATAGCTATCATAGGGACAGTGAGGGGCGTCCATTTCTTGCACCTGGGCTCATTCCAACCTAGCTACACCCCTGAATATTATCATTAACTCTCTGGGCAGTCTCCCTCTAGGTAGTTTACTCTGCATTGGTGTGAACACCTGCAAAGCGAACTATTGTCACCAAATTAAGCACCCCTAAAAGAATTAGCCTGTTTATGGGAAGGTTCCCATATTGATTGCATTGTGCTATTAGGTGTGCAAAGTAGAAAAAATGGGGTAGGGCTCCTGTTCCCATCTTCAGATGTGCCCATTTGAGCTTGTGTTGAGAGTTACGCAGGGAAGAGCAGTGTTACTTGCTCTCCCTTTTCAGAGTCTGTTTGATTTGTTCTACTGACTGGAAACATCACATGCTGGCTGCTGTTTCCTGCATGAGGAAGCTTCCGATTCCCTGGCTACGACTTTCTTTTTTACTATGTTCTTTCACCCTATATTTCAGCTTGGAGATGCTACCACAAATTATGGGATTTTGTTGACTCCTCTACCTATACCCCCTAGCAGGCCTGATTCTCATTTATGCATTACTCTTCTAGTGTAAAATGACTTTCAAGTGGATATAATTTGAAAAGAAGAAAGGGGTTGCTTACTTTTTTCATCCAACATGCTGCAGGTATAAAATATTAATGACATATTAAGAAAAGACTTACTCCTTGTCTTAACAGACACAAATAGACAGAGCCATAGGGCTGGAAAAGTTATCACAGGCTATCTAGTTCAGCCTCTTGAACAGATGTAGGATTTACCCATTCCTAAACAATCCCAGTCAGATATTTATCTAGGTGCTGCCTCTCCTTAAAAACCTCCAGTGAAGGAAACCCACAATGTCCCCTATACAGCTAGTTCCAATACCTAACTCTTCTTGTAGTTGGGAAGTTTTTTTCCTGAGGTTTAATCTAAATCTGCCTTCCTTAACTTGAACCTCTTGCCTTTTGTCCTACATCCGGGAGTACTACTGTTCTGCATCTTCTTTATGGCAGCTTTCCAGATACTTAAACTGTTATCACATCCAACTTAATCGTCTCTACTCCAACAACATGTCCGTTTCCTTTATCCTCCCCTCACAGTTAGTCATCTTCATTGCTCTTCTCTGCATCTGCTCCAGTGTCTCCATGCCTTTCTTAAAATCGGGTGCCTAAAACCGGGCACAGTACTGCAGCGGAGGGGGCAAAACAGCACAGTATTTAATGTTAAGATTTATTTATGTCATTCAGCCAAAAAGGCATTTAGTGGCACAATCACTTTATGGGTTTTGCATACATTAGTGCAGCAGAAATGGCATTGCCTTCTCTGCAACAACAACAACGCACTGTTGTGAATCTTCCTTAGGATGCCAAAAGCAGCTTTTAATAAAATGCCACCAAAACCAACCTTGCTTGCAGCTCATTGCCTTCCCATAATATAGGATCAATTGTAAACGGGGCTATCATTTAGGCTAACCCTTGGAATTCAGATCTTCATCAGATTGTCAGACGAATGGTTGTTTATGAGCAAACGTATGCAAGAAAGACAATGGGGGCAAGAAAGGTCTGAATAAACACCTGTGAGAAATGAAGGAAAGATGGCTCAGACTTTACCTAGGAAAGAAAGGGGTTATGCTTTCTGGAAGCACTCCTAAGACATAACTGTGAGACCAGCTTCACCTTTTTGTTGAGGGTGTAACCCGCTGGTCAATTACAGTAGTGGCTTCCTTATCTGGACACCCTGGAGGGCATGTTCTTTGTCTGATTTAGTCAGACTTGATAAGGCCTTTTATCCAGCTTATCTAATGTTAGTGCATTGTGTGTTTGTGAGTTGCAAGTTACTTTGTCCTTTAACTCAAGCAATACAAGGCAATGCTTTTTAACCACAAAGGTCCTGGGTTCCAATCCTTCCAGGCAACATGAGCAGAGGTGTTATTGCACAGACATGCATCCTTCCTGTTCTCATCAGCTGCTGTGTCTAGCTCCTTACACCCTCTGACCAAATCCTTAGATCCTAGCAAGCTTATTCAGGTGTATGTTGTTATGACTTGTACCCTCTTGTCTAAACAGTTCAGAGAAGCACCATTCTGTTCCCCAACCCTTACCACACATAGGGTAATTTCAGATGTTACGAAAATGCCGTTCACGACAGTGAACCCCAGTGGATTCCCTGTGGTAGCAGCGTTTCCATGTACAGGTGATTTCAGACGTGACAAGATCACGCTGAACCACGGTGAACCCCGCGGCGGGGCCAAGGCGCCCTGAACGTCTGTTCGGCGGCCGCCAGATGTTCACCACGGTGAATACCCGCCCGGGGTCAATTTCAACCACGCTTCCCGGGCTAGCCGAAC
>QEPC01005594.1:5190431-5200948 GCA_003113815.1 Sphenodon punctatus | reverse complement strand
CCTCCAGTGAGAGAGGTGGTCCTGGGGAGGGGGGTAGTTGGAGGAGGGGACACTGGCCCCCGGTGAGATGGGGGGCAGTGTTTGAATAAGAGCTGGGGACTCCCTGTGAGAGGGGGAGTTCCAGAGAAGGGGGGGAATGGGGGAGGTGGGAGGAGATATATTTTGGGAAAGGGGGATCTCTGGGGGAGCAGCCAGTGGAAGGGGGTCAGAATGGTGTGGACGGGAAGGGAAAAGCGGCCATAGGCGTCGTTCTGGGATGGGGATGGTATGG
Source organism: Sphenodon punctatus (assembly GCA_003113815.1). Classification (NCBI taxonomy): domain Eukaryota; kingdom Metazoa; phylum Chordata; class Lepidosauria; order Sphenodontia; family Sphenodontidae; genus Sphenodon; species Sphenodon punctatus. The sequence goes on along the minus strand of QEPC01005594.1, from coordinate 5,200,677 downwards.
TCCACAGGGGTGTGTGGCTCGGGCTCCCAGGGGACCTAGTGGAGGTCAAAAGAGCCTCCCCCCACTTGAGGTGAAGGAGGAGCAGGATCTAAGGTCCACCAGTGGGGGCCTGATGCTGCTAAATGCAAGGTCCGTGGCAAATAAGGCCCCGGTAATCCGGAACCTGATCCTGGATGAGGCTGCAGGCCTTGCATGTATTACAGAAACCTGGCTGGATGAGGAGGCAGGGCCAATTTTGGCGGATCTTGTTCCAGCTGGGTATGCCGTGCAGCACCAGCTCCGCACTGGGGGCCAGGGGGGTGTAGCTATTATTTTCAGAGCGACATGGCCTGTTAGGAGGTATCCAGTCCCAGAGATCCCAGGGATTGAGGCCCTCCATGTGGTGTTTGATTTGGCTGGGGGCAATGTAGGGGTGCTGCTGGTGTACCAGGCCCCTTCCTGCCCAGTAGCATCCCTTACTGCTCTAGTAGAGGTGGTCTCGGTGGTGGTACTGAACTCCTCCAGGGCTTTGGTCCTGGGGGACTTCAATGCCCATGCCATGCCGGCCTTGTGGGAGCGGAGCGAGAGTTCATGACTGCCATGGCAACCATGGACTTGCCCCAAGTGGTCAACTGCCCGACCCATGTAGGGGGACATACCCTCGACCTGGTGTTTTGTTCTGGCCTTGAGGTGGGTGATCCGGTAGTGGAGGATGTGAGGGTCACGCGCCCTTGTCATGGACGGATCATTACCTCCTACAGGCCAGTCTCTTAGTGCACCACCTCCAGAAGGGGAATGGAGCAGTTAGAATGGTCTGCCCCCGGAGGCTGATGGAATCTCAACGGTTCCAAGAGGCCCTGGGGGATTTAACCTTAGACCCTGACGGCTCTCTGTTGATGAACTTGTCCAGGCGTGGAACATCTTGCTCGGGGAGGCCATTGACAGGGTGGCTCTGAGACGTCTCCTGCCCCTGTCTCGTCACCGCAGGGCCACCTGGTTTACCGAGGGGCTGCGGTGTATGAAACAGGCAGGTAGGCGACTAGAGCAATGCTGGCATCGGACTCGTGCTGAATCTGACCGACTTCTCCATTGGGCCCACTTGCGGTCCTATGTTGAGACTGTGAGGATGGCAAAGAAATAATTCTTTGCCACCCTCATAGCATCTGCAAAGTCGCATCCAGTGGAGCTGTTCCGGGTGATGCGGGGGTTGGTCCGGCCTCCCTCTGCCTGGATGGGGACTTGTCCCAGGCCCGCTGTGAGGAGTTTGCCATCTACTTTGCAGACAGGATCTCTCAGATCCAGAGCAACTTCGACACTGGATTAAGAACAGTAGAGATGGAACATGAGGCGATGGAGGCCCTGTCTGGTCCATCTTTCTGGGCTGAGTTTCAGGAAGGGATGCCAGCCAATGCTGTGGATATCCTGGGGTCTGTTAGAGCCACCAGTTGTGAATTAGATCCTTGTTCGTCCTGGTTGGTGAAAGCCTTCAGGGAGACATTGGGGATGGTGCTGGCGGGGGTAATTAACGTGTCCTTTCGGGAGGGAAGATTGCCCCCCAGTCTCAAGGAGGCCGTGGTGCGCCCCCTGTTACCGACCTGTCTCTAACCTTCCCTTTTTAGGGAAGGTTATTGAATGGGCGGTGGCACTGCAGCTCCAGGCTCATATTGACAGCATTGGTTTCCTTGACCCATTTCAATCAGGGTTCTGCCCCGGCTATGGTACGGAGATGGTGTTGGTGGCCTTGGTAGGCTATCTTCGCCGGGAGATGGATGCAGGATGTTCAACACTTCTGGTCCTGCTAGAACTCTCGGCTGCTTTTGATACAGTGGACCATGGGCTGCTGTTGAGACGATTGCGAACCCTGGGGGTCTGGACGGGACTGTCCTTGGATGGTTCTGCTCATTCCTCTCGGGGAGAAGCCTGTGGGTTGTCCTGGGGGCTGTCTTCCAGCCCCCAGGCCCTGGATTGTGGTGTTCTGCAAGGTTCAATTCTGTCTCCATTATTGTTCAATGTATACATGCAGCCCTTGGGGGAGATTGTGAGAGGGTTTGGTGTGCGTTGCCACCAATATGCTGATGACACCCAGCTTTACCTCTGTTTTTCATCTGACCCAGGTCCTGCCATCTCAGTACTGTCCCAATGTTTGGAGCCCGTGGCGGCTTGGTTACGGCAGAGCAGACTGAAGCTCAATCCTAATAAGACGGAGGTGATGGCGATGTATAGGGTGAGGGAGGTATCGTCTCCCCTCGTAGAGGTTCAGAATCTGGGGGTGTTATTGGACTCGGGTCTCCGCTTAGATCAGCAGGTGGAGATGGTGGCGAAGGCTGCCTTCCGGCAGCTGTATCTGGTACGGAGGCTGCGTCCATACATTTCCAGACCCGACCTGGCCACCCTTATCCATGCCTTCATCACTTCGAGGCTGGACTACTGTAACGTGCTTTACATGGTGCTTCCCTTGATGCTGGCTCAGAGGTTGCAGCTAGTGCAGAATGTGGAGGCTTGTCTCCTGACATGGACGAGCCAACAGGAGCATATTACTCCTGTGCTCCATGCGCTGCACTGGTTGCCTATAACGTACTGAGCCAGATTCAAGGTCTTGGTTTTAACCTATAAAGCCCTACACGGTCTTGGCCCTGCATATCTCAGGGACCACCTTGCCTTCTGCGCCCTAGAGTGGCCCCTTCGGTCTGCTGGGAGTGCCTTCTTGGAGGTCCCCTGTGTAAAGCAGGGGGCCACAATGGAGAGGGCGTTCTCGGTGACTGGGCTGCGGCTATGGAACTCCCTCTTGGAGGAAGCTTGTCTGTCCCCAAGTCTGTTGACCTTCCTCTGGGCCTATAAGACTTGACTGTTCCCCCAGGCCTTCGGAGGAGGGGAAGGGGGAGTTTAATAGGGGTGGTGGTTTTTAAGGAGATTTTTAGATGTTTAATTTAATTTTTCTGTTGATTGTTTTAAATTGTCATTTTTGTGCTGTAAGCCACCCCGAGATGTCGTGGGCATGAGGGGGCGGCTAATAAATGTAACTAATAAATAAATAAATAAATAAATGTTGATCCCACCTTTGTCTTTTTTCCTGGATAGAATGGTTTTGCTGATTCTGTGTTTTTTCCCTTTCCAGATTGTTTCTAAGAGAGTGCGCTCGCATTGTTTAATGAAGGATTTAGGTAAGTGTATTGGAAGGGCCATTGCTTTGTATAGTATTTTTGGAAGTGTGATCATTTTAAATAGGTTAACGTTACTTATCCATGAGGTTTTAAGTCGTCTCCAGGTCGCTGCTTTTGTGTGAATCTGGTTGAGTATGCTGGGGAAGTTTGCTTTAAAGAGCTTTTCATGATCTCTGGTAATATTCACTCCTAGGTATTTAAAGTGGGATTTCGTTATTGTGAATGGTATTTGCTTTTCAATCCGTCTTCTTTGTTCTTATTAGCGCCTGAGATTTTTGATAGTTGATTTTATATCCTGATATTTTACTAAATTGTTCTATTAGGTAGAGGATCTTTGGAACAGTCTTCTGCGGTTGGGTTAAGTAGACAAACATATCATCCACAAATAGGGAGATTTTGTAGTGTCTATTCCGGATATTTCTTGTTCTTGTCATATGGCACATGCCAATAATTCTAGGGTTATGTTAAAGAGCAGAGGAGACAGGGGGCAATCCTGTCTTGTGCCTCTGGTTAGGTAGAAGTGTTTGGATAGGTTACCGTTTATTAGCAATCGAGAATTTGGGATTAGGTTTAAGGCCTTGATTGCCGGAATAAATTCCCTCTTATTCCCATTCTTTCCATAATAAGGTATAAACATTTCCGTTCCGAACGATCAAAGACCTTCTCAGCATCGGCCGATAGTATTAGTGTTGGGACATTTGTCATTTGTGGTGCGTAAATGAGATTGACAGTTTTTCTGATATTGTCTATTCCTAGCCTATTTGGAATGAAACCTGTCTGATCAGAGTGTAACACCTCACCAATGATTGCAATCAGTCTGTTTGCCAGAGCTTTTGCAAAGATTTTGTAATCAATGTTCAGCAGGGATATTGGTCGGTAGTTGCTGCATTCATCATGTTTTCTTTCTACCCGGTTTTGGTATCATGGTAATTACTGCCTCATAAAATGTGGGGGGCATTTTCTGTGAATCTATAATATTGTTAAAAGTGTTTGTCAAAAGGGGGGAGATGATGTTGCTGAAAGTTTGGTAGAATTCTGCTGGTAGACCATCGGGGCCACATGCTTTGTTTCTGATGAGTTCTTTTATTGTTAGTTTGATCTCTTTGTTGGATAGGGGGGCATTGAGAAAACTAACCTGATCTTGATTGAATTTTGGGATTTCATATTTATTAATAAATTCCTTTATCATTACAGGGTCTGGATTGGATGTCATATAGAACTTCTGGTAAAAGTCTGTGAAAGCATCCTGTATTTTTTCCTGTTTGGTTGTTGCATTAACGTTTGGGAGTTTTATCATTGGGATAAAGGATTTTTTTCTTTTGTTTTTGGTCATCTGTGCTAAAACTTTCCCTGGTTTATTGCAATTTTGAAAACAAAAGCTTTTAATCTTTCTCAATTTTTGGGTGATTTTTTGTGTGACAATTGTGTCGATTTCACTCTTTATTTTTTGGATTTCTATTTGTGTCCTTTTGTTGAGGAATCTCCTATTTTCTATTTCCAGTTGCTGCAACTGCCATAAAGTTCTGCATTTCTTTCCCTTCTCTTTTTATTTATTGCAGCCTTAATGGCTATAAATTTGCCCTTTAATACTGGTTTTGCTGCTTCCCATAAAGTTTGTAGGGAGGAGACTGAGCCCAAATTTAGGTCGAAATACTCTTTTAGGTCTGTTGCTATTTGTTCCTTTATCCACTCACACTTGAGAAGACCTCTATCAAGTTGCCAGGTTTGCCTGGCTGTTTGTTCGGGAGCCACCCAATTGAGTTTAGAAATTATTGCATTGTGGTCTGAAAAGGTGACAGATGTCACCTCACAGCTTACACATCTGTGAAGGGAGTCTTTTTCTAGCAATATATGACCTATTTTAGACTTTGTGTTGGGTACTCTAGAGTGGAACGTGTAATTCCTGATGGATGGGTTTAGATATCGCCAGGCGTCTATCAGGTCGTGCTGGGTTATCACTGAGGTTATGTTTTTATGAGTGTTTTTAAGGAGGGAGCGTGCTGAGTGATCTAGCACTGACAGCGGGGAATTAAAATCTCCCTGTGTGATTAGCAGGCCTTCCGTGTTTTGAGTAATGATGGGAATATATTTTTGAAAGAATTGGTGGGTGTTTGTATTTGGGGCATATAGATTGACCAAGGTCACCTTTTGGGAGTTTAGTGTTCCCGTCAGTAAAAAGAACCTGCCTTCCTTGTCTTTCTTTAGTTGGGCTAGTTTGAAGTTTACTGATGTTGAAAAGCCTATCAGGACTCCTGATTTTTCTTTCTCCCACAAGAGGCATAGATGTCTCCTATGTGTCTGCTTTTAAATCTATGAAGGTCCTTTTGTAATAGATGTGATTCCTGAATGGAAAAAAAATTGCCTGATCTAGTAGGACGTTTGTCACCTTTTTTCATTTTATAGGGTGGTTGAGGCCCTTGACATTTAAGGTTAGAAATCTCAGGAAGGATTTGTGTCCAGCTGCTACTGCCATAGGGGCAAGTAGGGTTTATCTGTGTTTGGTTTATTTGGCCCTATATCAATCTTTGGCTGGATGATTTGGTTCTTTTTTGTTATATGGACATCTCTCAATCTTGGATTACAGAATACATAGTACGGTATTAGAAAATGCTTGGCACAACTTAATAACTTTACAACATATAACAATAACCTTAACATTAACAGAAATAACCGAATTGGCATCTCATGCCCATTGGAACAATATGTTCTCATTTTTTCAGCATGACTAAAATAATTTGTGGGGGTTGTCATTCTTTTTGGTGTTTCCTCCCCCCCTCCTTCCAGATTTCTCTGAATTGTTGTATACAGGGTTAACGTGGATACACAATCTCTGCTATGTCCCGTCAGTATTTACTTTTGAGCACATTTTTAAGCGTAACAACATAAAAATATGTAGTTTTTAAATTATGATCACAACCAAAATGTAGTATAAGTGGATAAGCAGACAAAAAGGGACAAAGTAACCACAGTGTGGAACTTATCTGAAAATGAGTTTGTGTGTGTTCTGTGGTGATGAGTGATGTTTAGGTTAACTTTGCTTGAAAAACTTGCATCCTGAAATTTCCTTCCTGGTTCCCGTTGCGTTTTATTTTAATATTAATCAGGTTTCTGTTGACTGGGTTTGTAGGTTTGTAAAAATATTTCTATATCCATGGTGTCTTCGAAGATCTTTCTTCATCCCTTAACCAGTATGGCCATTTTAGCTGGATGCCACAATTGGGGCTTTAGATCTCTGTCAATTAATTCAGAGAAGTATTTTGACCAGGCTCTTCGTCTTTTCGTGGTTTCAGGTGCGTAGTCTGGTTGCACCTTACGTTTATTGCCCTGGTACTCCAAGTTCTGATATTTTTTTTCTCGCTAAGGCCAGCAAGGTTTCTTTGTCTTTACATTTTAAAAAATTGACAATGATAGCTCGGGGTGTGTGGGTGTGTGTCAGTTTCTTTTGGCTTGGGTCTCAGGGATTTGTAGGCTCTCTCCATTTCTAAATTATGGAGGTGCTGTTGTTCTGGGAAGTTCAGGGTAAAGATTTGATTGAGCAGCTCCTGCATCCCTCCTGACTCTGCACTCTCTTTCACCCCCATTATGCGTAGGTTGCTGCACCTGGATCTGTTTTCTAGGTCTTCATATTTGGAACGCAGAAAGATCATAGATTCTTTTAACTTTGCTATTTCGCTGTCTGCATTTAGGATTTGATCCTCTAATCCTGAAATGCGTTCTTCAGCGATTTCTATGCGTTTGCCCATATTTTCTAGTTTTTTGTTTCCCTCTTCCACCGTAGTTTTTACTCTGTTAATTTTTTCAATTAGTTCATGTTTGTCTTTTGGGGCTTCAGCCCTTCCTGCCTTAATTTCTGCCAGGATGTTAGCCATGCTGGCTTGCTTCCCTTTGGGTTCCCCCGGGGCAAAGGACTGAGTCGCAGCCGCCATTTTAGCACTCACCGCGCTTTCCTGTGCTGATTCAGCCGTTTGTTTCTGCTGGTAATATCTTGTTATTGGTCCTTTTTCTGCCGTTTTTTTTGCAGGGCCCATACCCCAGAAGGTTAGCAAGCTGACCCGTATGCTTTTTTTTTTGTTTTATTTTAAGGTTGTTTAAAGTTTGGCGCGCTTTGTCGGGCTCCCCGGGAGGAGCGGGATTTCGGCGTGGCTAGCTTTCACGCATGCGCATTGCGCCCCCCCCTTAGGATATTTGACTACTTAGAATGTCTATACGGACACACTCCTGGGGTATCTGCCTCCAGGCCCAGGCCCTAACATGGACACCATACCTGGGAGGTACTCCTTACTGTTTGCAGCAAAGAGTTCCTTGCAGCCTGGAAAGGCTGTGCTGTGCTGCCTGTACTATGGTGGCTTTGAAGGGACAAAAAGGACTTCAGTGTCCAGTTTTGTTACACCAGAGCCTCCTACAGCGTCCATTAAATGTACTGAGGCTGAGATCTACAGACCACTTACTCTGGAGTAGTCCCATTGAATCCCTGTACCTTCAGTGGAACTACTTCAGAGTAAGTGGCTTGTGGACTGCAGCTTTAGTTTAGTTGCCTGTACTATTTACAGTAATTTCATGTCAAACTTTAATCAGAGCATTGCAAAAAGGGTGGTGGTTTGACCACGCAAACGTATAGTCTGTAACTCCAGTTTAACAAACACCCATAGGACTAGAGCAAAAATGTTGTTATATCAAAGTGTTGACAATAATAAGGTTTGGCAATTTACTGCATCAAAATAATGAAGAAATGCCCAAATTTAAACTGAACATCAATGTGCTTTATTTTGATGACATTTACATTACACTGACCAACATTTAAGGAGTTGAGAAATGGAACAGCAAAAAAGGGACATTTGCATTAGCATGCTAACTACAGTGCTGAAATCACATAACTTCTCTCTTTACATTTTTAAAAATAAAAATAAATATCCAGTATAGTTGATTGCTTCTTATTTTTGTGCTTTTCTAAGTGCTGTTCTAATCTTGGGAAGCAGTGCAAAAAGGGCAGATTAAACACCTGGCCGATCCTGGGAGGGTTCATTTGATCAGGGTCAGTTATGTCAGAGCATTCATTACAGGTTTTGTTGCCTCCTTTGCTGATTAGCTGCACAAATATGAAATGGGTGCTCTGGCACTGCGCCTTTCGAATGCAGTGAAGAAATGGGGAGCCCAGGCTCCTTATGGGGTGGTGAGGGGAAACTGCATCGGAGATGCTGCTGGTAGACATGCCTGCTGCAGGATGCGCACCTTAGTGAGAGGGCAACAAGAGCCCAGCACAACGCAAAGGGATGCAGGAAATGAAGGAGATGGGACTCTCATCATCAGCAAGGGAAAGGGGGAAAATGGGATTACAGGGGTGGGAGAAGAACAGAGCTGCTGTTGGTGGGAGGCATGAGAAATGAAGCTGACAGGACTGACTGGGGTGGAGTGGGGAGGAAGGAGGTACAGGATACATGATGATACGGTCATCATTCCTCATATTGTAAAAGTCAAATTACATCCTTGCTGCCAGAGCAAAATGAAGGGTTCTTCATATTACCAAGATTCAGGCCCTTGCTTCTCTCCGTCCCCTCTTCCAACAGTTAGCTTTCTAATTGGGCACTTAGTTTAGACAGGTTGCCATAATTTAAACAGAAAAAAGTAATTAAAATGCCTTGCTCTTTATAGAAACGTGGAGTCTTTTGTGGTCATGTTAGTGTGTTAGCAAATCCCGAGGTTCCATAAATGACTAAGTTTTATTCTCTGAATACATGGCAAACACAATATAAACAACCCACAGTCTGATAAACATAACCCCAATTAATCAGAACAAAGCAAATGGCAGAGTCTAATCCTCCATGCTTCTCGCCAGTAAAATGCTTCAGAACCTTTGGGGCATAGAGAACTCTGAGTAATGATTATACTCTTCTAGCTGGTGTTTCTGTAGCTCTTTCATCCGATGATCTCACAGCAATTTGCGGCTGAAGCCTCAGAGAACACCTGTGAACAGGTGCATAGCTAGGTGGAAATGGGTTCTGGTGCAGAATGGAAGGGCCCCCTCTGGGGCAATCCACTCCAGTATGCATGTGCATTCTACATGAGGGTGGGGCCACCAGGTTCGTGGGCCTAGGTTCAGCTCACCTGTTACAGCTATGTCCCTGCCTGTGGACTAGGTATCTATTTGCCCAGTCTTAAGAAGACTATAGGAGCCCAGGATTTCAGGCTACTACAATAGCAAAGAGCCTCTCTCCACTTACCTTACTTTATTCTGACTGGCTGTCACTGACACCTCATTTTGCAGCACCTGAAGAAGTAGCCTGCCTAAGGCCACTCAGAGAGGGTAGGAATGGATTTGAACTCGGGTCTCGCTGTCCCAAACCAAAGGCATGCTCCACTGGTCTGTAAGCTGGATAGAACTACCTCTGGTTTTCAGAGGTTAGTGAGTTGAGCCAAATTACCTATGCTCAAACAGGGAATCAGTAGCAGTGCAGTGAATAGAACCTAATAATACTGACTCCCAGGCCTGTTTTCTAAACACGAGATGCAGAGGTAGATTGGGAAATCAAAGTGACCTTGGAAGTGGGGAAAATATAGTCTTAGTGGCCCTGGAAATGGGCCAAGAGCTGAGTCCCCAGACTCAGAGCCTCAGCAGCCTGGCAGGGGTGAGTGGGAGGTTTTATGGGGCTGGCAGGGGGGAGACTGCCACTGGTGGGGGTACTAGCCCTCATTTCAGTGCTCTGGCTCCCCAAATCAGTCCGTTTCAGTGCTCAGTGGCCCCCAAACAAAAAAATCACTCTTCCCCTTGCTATGCATCCTACAGTAAGGCTTCTTCATTCCTACACCAGCTGCACTAGTATTCCACAGGCCCTGTGTTTAGCTTAGCAAAGAGACGACTAAGGGGAGAATTGATACCAGACTTCCAATATCTACATTATTGTATATTAAGGCATCATTCCTTGCACCTGTAGTAATGCTGCATTGGAACACAATTAAGGAACAGCCTTGAAGGAATGCACCCTTTCTGCTAACACACAGCTGCCTTCTCACACAACTCCCCTGCAACAGCTGAGCGTCTTGACAAAAAAGAGGCCCCCAAGCCAGGCCCCCCAGGCCGGCCCCACAGGCTGGCCAGCCCAGGCCCCCAA
>QEPC01005594.1:5177507-5188934 GCA_003113815.1 Sphenodon punctatus | reverse complement strand
CACTACCTACTTCGCTCTCCCCACCAGCATCACCTCCATCTTATAGGGGTTGAGTTTCAGTCTGCTCAGCCGCATCCACTCTGCCACAGCCTCCAAACATTGGGATAACAACGAGACAGCAGGGTCTGGGTCAGTTGAAAAAGAGAGGTACAGCTGAGTATCATCATTTTGACCTATAAAGCCTTAAATGGCCTGGGCCCAACATATCTAAAGGGCTTCCTTTCTCCTCATGTCCCCTTGCAGCCTCGAAGGTTAACCAAGAGTGTCCTCTTGCAGATTCCATCTTTGCAATGTGTCCACTCAGTGGCTGGAAACATTGCTGTGGCCCACTTTGTCTTGCTTTGGCCTGGACCTTACCTGCACATAAGTGCAGGTGCCGCCAGATGGTTTTATTTATTTATTCCATTTCTATCCCACCCCTCTCGCAAAAGCGACACGGGGTGGCTTACAATAATAAACAATCACAATATTAAAAATAAATACAGCACATATATATATATATATATAAATAAAACAAGACTATACTATAACTCTGGATTGTGCATAAAAATTCCCTCCCCCAACCCCTCTAACACATCCCCCTGCCCCCCCCTTGCCAAACACCTGGCGGAAGAGCCAGGTCTTACAGTTTTGTCAGAAGGCAAGAGGATTCGGGCTGAGGTGGACCTCCGCCAGGAGGGAAATCCAAAGATTGTCCCAGGCCAAGCCTGGGATGTACTCTGGACCCAATTCCAAGCACACATCCCAGGCCAATTCCTGCTCAACCATGCCAAAGTGGGCTGTCATGTCTGTTGCTGGCAGCAGACACAGCCTGGATCAGGGCCAGCCACAGTGGCTGGCTGTCACTGGTCACTATGGCTGTCTGTCATGGCAAGGTGTGGGGCACTGGGTGCAGTGCAGGGGTAGGGCCGGCTGCACATTTGTGTATCTTCCCCACCCTCAGACTCTGGCCACAGGCACGTTTGTTCTGTGACCCGACCTGGTCCAAACAGCATCTGCTACGGCTTCCTGACCCAGACTGGGTTGCAGTGCTAGCATGGTTCTGTGTGTTTTTACCAGTAAGAGTGCAAAGAGAGGTGTTCTCAATGGTTGCTCCACCACTTTGGAACTCTCCTCTCTTGTAGGTTTGTCAAAGCCCTAGTCCAAGTGTCTTCCAGAGGCAATAGAAACAAAGTAGTACAGTTTGTAGTAAGATATTTGTAGTAGTACAGAAATCAGCAGGGTTCAGGCTTGGGATGTATTTTATTGGTGTTTTGTCCGGTTTTATGGTTTTTATCTTTGCATTTTCTATGTTGTTAGCTGCCCTGAACCTTCAGGTTTAATCAAATTAATTAAATAAGTATATCTAGGCCTAATGGTTTCACAGAAAGTGACAATGCTAGCTGTGGAAGCCTGCCTGAAAGCACTCATTCTCCATTGTCCAGTTTGGCCAATTTGTCTTTTTAAAAACAGGGACTCAGAATTCCATTGATTTAAGCTACTGCCTCACCTCCCATTGACTTTAATGGTGGAGGATTCACTATTCTTCATTAAAATCCTCCCTGCAGTACAGGGAATCCCTTGCAGGTGTGGAGGAATTTTTATAAGGGACCCTATGGAATTAAACTACACATAGCCAAAGGAAGGTATCACAAAATGGATGACACCCAAAGCATCTTGGGTAAAACTTAATGCTTAATAGAAGCTATGCCTTTGCCCTCTAGACAGAGAGCTATTTTGTTTTTGTATTCTGCTTTACAAAATAAGGCTTTGGAAAGTGCTCCACACAGGCCTAGGCCTAGACAGTGGGACGCCTTCCCATAGCAGATAGCACAGAGTAACCTTGCAGCTGTGCAAGGAGACTAGATTAGTGTAGGCACCTTATATTATAAACAATTTGGCTTATATAGTTTTGAGAAGGACTAACTCAAATATGTAAACATTGTGTGTAATGTAGTAATTATTCCTCCTCTTATTACGTTACACTTTGAGTGACATGCTTGTATCTTTGTAACCTATAAAATACTTGTGTATTCTGGGAGGGGCAGACCAGGCTGTCTCCTTGGATGGAGGCAGTGTTGCTCTCTCTCTCAGTGCTTTGAGATCAATAAAAGACTCTTTTACCAACAGTGTGAGTATAAATTTTTCCTTGACAGTTTGGTGCGTTGGCTGGGAATATTCTTAGCCCGGCTGGTTCCGGGGGAGGGGGGGGGGGGGGGGAGGGCTGCAGACCGTCTCTCTCCCACCTTCAGGTGCCAAATCAAGGTTAGGGGCCTTTTGAAATCCCTATGGAGGTGTGGGTGAGGGGCTGCCCGTGGACCCTGGGAGTTAGACCATTTGGGCAGACGCCTTCTGAATCTGAGTGGTCAGATCTGTCAGACATTCTTAGTAGTGTAGATAGTAAGTAGTGTAGGTAGAAAAGATTAGTCTGTGAAGAAAGTTAGCGGATATATTTTTCCTCAACACAGGAAAGGTGGGATTTTAAGGCTATGCAGGCAAAGTGGAATGAGAACGTTCTACAGTCACCTTCATTTTACAAGGTTTAATTGGAGCACTGCAGTGACATCCGTGGAGCTGGATTGCCAGTGAGCTGGAGTGCCAGTAGGTGGGGGAAATAGTTCCCCTCCTGGATGGGTACAAGTCTGCTCCCACAGTATTTCATGGAAGTGAGCTTTTGCCCAAGCTAGGGGAGCAAGGCAGTCTCTCCCAGCTCCAGCACTTCAGGACAGGGTGTTCATCAGTGGAAGCAAGACATTCACTCCATCCTCTTCCTGCCAGTGCACACACTGAAGGATCGGGATACGGTGGGACAGTATTTTTTTTTTTTTCATGTAGGAGCATGCAGATGCGGGAGTTAGGTGGTCTGGGGCAAAGAGGCAAAAATGTCTCACATATAGACTTCTAGTGTAAATCACTAAAGTTGGAAGGTACCTTAGGAGCCATCTAGTTCAAGCCCCTGTTCCAGATGGCTGCATAACTGCACAAGGTGCAAGGCAGTAGTGAAGTAGGCCTCTAGCATTTGTTTAGTGAAAAGCAAGCACAAAAAACTGTAGCTGTATCACACAGGACAAGAACCTGAAGGTAAATCTCTCATTTCTGTTAATGGGAATTGTACCTGAATAAATGCCTTCTGAGTTTGGCTCTGTTCCTAACAAATACTGAAATGTAATTTTGCTTTAAGAGCCTCCGGCCTTGGAATGTTGAAAGGGAGTTGTTTCAAACAGCTAACTCGCTGACAACTTTTCAAAGGAATCCTTGTGCCTTCTTACAAAAGACACATCTATGTAGCTGTTTGCAATTAGCAATGGGTGTGCTACAAAGGTTTAGGTAGCTCAGTTAAAATGTAGATGTTTATCTAGAAATGAGCTTGCAAAACCCTTATGAACTTTTCTTCCTTGTTCCAGTTTGATCTGAAATACTGTGAGAAGAACCCACATTGTGGTACCTGCATGCATAGTTCTAGTATCAGATGAAGCCAGGTAGAAGCAGTGCATACGCTTACAGAATGAAATCCACCTTGAAAGAAATTTGATTCAACTTGGGGCAAAGACCAACATATCAACTCTTTTGTAGTCAAAGTTTGCTTGTCTTTACAGGTTATCGATTAGGGGTGTACATTCAGGCTTGGGTAAAACACAAATGAACACAAAAAGACCTTTCAGTATTTGAAACATGAAAACTGCCCTGCAATTTTTAGATTTGTCTGTGGGTGTTTTTAGACAAGCGCCTCCCCACTCATCACCCACCCACCATGCATGTTGCAGAGCTGTATTGTTGCCCTATGCAGCCCTGAAACATGCATGATGGGTGGGTAACGGGTGGGGAGGCATTTGTCTAAAACCACCTTTCAATTTACATTTGTAATCTGGTGTTTTTAATTGTTGGCAGTGGTGGTCAGTGGACTTCTAGGTACAGAGGGCAGTAGGCAGGGCCAGCATTAAAATGTTACACTTACATGATCAGTGGAATAGAACACACAATTCATGAAAAAACCACAGTGTATGCAAAATGAAAAAACTACACCATGATGGTGGCATGTAATAGTGAGCAACATGAAACGCTCTGTGTGAAAAAATCAAAAAGAGAAAAACAGCATTTGCTCCTGTAGATCAGGTGTTAGAAACATTTTTTGGCAGCTCAAGACTTCAAGTCTGTTTTAAAAGAGGGGACATTATATGTATGCGTGATTTGTTTCACTTTTAAAATTGCTATTTTAAAAAGAAGAATCAATGTAGAAATGCAAATAATTCCTGCCTTAGATGAGTTTGCACCCCTTACAAAGTACTCTAGTAGAGTACTCTAGTAGAACATCAAAGGATAGGATTGCAGGAGCAGAAAAAGTGAAAGATGTGACTGATATATTTAACTTGCTTATATTAAATGGACAGGTAGAAGGTGATCTCCAAGGTGATTTTACTTCACACACGGCTTTAGGCTCTAGCGTTATAGACTACATGCTTACTTTGGCAGATTCCTTGGAGATTGTTCAGTCTTTTAGCATAATCCCTAGAATAGAGTCTATTTCCCACTGGTAATAAATATGTCTATCTTTGCGGGTCTAGATAGACCCGCAATGGGTCTACCTAGGATAGAAACAAATTTAGACTCTGTCCATCACTTTGCTCGAGTAAAATGGACTGAAACAGTTAAAATAACCGATTTGCAATGTTTAGCTAGTAGTGAGGCCCAGGATATTCAAAATATATTTCTTTCGAGTCAAGGTTGTGTGGATTTGGTAATCTGTTATGACAACCTGATAGATTACCTAGCCCCTTTTATTAAGGCACGTAGAGAAACTCGTCAGCTGAATAGGTGTCTCTCCCAGTGGTTTGACAAGGAGTGCCGTGCCCTGAGATCTTCGGTGAGGTGGAAAGCTAGGTCCTTGAAGCAAAAACCACCTCCAGAATTGCGTTTAGCGTTTATTACTCAGAGGAGACATTATCGTGCCATTTTGGCTTTAAAAAGCGGGAACATCAGAAGCAACGCTGGTCGAAATTATTGTCAGTGGTGAAACGAAAGGACTTGAGGGCTTTTATTTATTTATTTATATTTATTGGCCACCCTCCCATGCCTACGGCATTCCGGCGCGCCTCACAACAAATAAAACAATAATAAAACATATAAAACATCATCAAATATAAGTGATTAAACCCCACCCCAAAATCCTTTCCCCCTCTACCCTACCCTCCCATTATATTCATACTTCCACTCTAGAGAAAAGGGAAAATCGTCAACCCTGTCTCTCTCCTGAAGTCTGGGCAAAGTTTTACGGGGATGTTTTCTCTTATCCCACACAAGTGGTGGAGGGGGTGAGTTTGGCCCCAATGGATAAATTTCCTTCCTGGCATGAAGTGTTTTCAGAGGTTGTTCTGGTTCTTATTTCATCACTTAAACCAGGGAAAGCACCAGGGGATGACTGGGTATTTTCAGACGTGACGGGGCCAGTATTGGCCCCGTCACGGAATCACCTATTGATCCCCCACTGGGATCAAAATGGCATGGCCAACAGACATGCCCGCTGATCCCAGCAGGGAATTGGGGGAGAGGGAGGGGCTGTGCAGCTCAACGTGCGGCCGCACAGCCCCACCCCCCCACGCTCCCTAGGCCGTCCGCCCTCTGGGAGATGGGCAGGTGCCGCGGCCAATGCGGCCGCAGCACCTGCCCACCCCCCGGGACATTGACCATGGCCCGGAATCAGCGGTGGGCACGGCCGCTGATTCTGGGCCATGGTCAGGGGACAGACGTTACGATCCCACGCTCAACCACGGTGAATTCCCCGTGGTTGAGCGTGGGAATGTCACGCCTGTTGGCCCGAACATGAGCTTCCCGCTGGGTGTTCACCCCCGTGAATCACGGGCGGGAATCTCTTTGACCACGCAAACGGCGATGGTCTGGGCAGGACCGCTGTTTGCGTGGTCAAAGAGATTCCCGCCTGTGATTCACAGGGGTGAACATCTGGCAGGAAGCTTTTGTCAGGCCAACAGACGTTACGTCTGTTGGCCCGAACGTGAGCTTCCCACCGGGTGTTCACACCCGTGAATCACAAGCGGGAATCTCTTTGACCACGCAAACGGCGATGGTCTGGGCAGGACCGCTGTTTGCGTGGTCAAAGAGATTCCCGCCCGTGATTCACGGGGGTGAACATCTGGCAGGAATCTCTTGTTGGGCCAACAGACGTTATGGTCCCTTGTTCACCATGTGGGCATTCACCGTTGTTGAGCATGGGATCGTAATGTCTGAAAATACCCTTTATCTCTCCTGATATGATAAAAAGTGCTCCTGAGTGGTGGGCTAGTATTCTGCCTCCACTTTTTACCCAAATAAATGCTACAGGAGCATTTTCCTGGGCATGGCTAAATACATATTATTATTCCTTTCTATAAGAAAGGTAACCCTCAACTGCCATTTAACTACCGCCCCATTAGCCTGTTAAGTGTGGTGGGGAAACTTTATGCTAGATATCTGCTGGGGAGATTTCAAGCTTGGCTTAAGGAGCAGAAAGTAATTGAACCTGAACAGGCGGGTTATAAAGGGAAAGTCAACTACAGAACAGATCCTTGTCTTGTATTACCTTATTAAGAAATATGTAACTCATCCAAAGAAAATGTTCTTATATTTTATTGATCTCTGCTCAGCATTTGATTTGGTAAATAGGGAATGCCTGTGGATCAAGATGAGTGCCCTCTCACTAGATCCGAGATTACTTTTTCTTTTGATTCAGTTACATTCTAGGATCAACCTGCAAGAGAGATATGCCCTTCCAAATCAACTTTCTGAAAAGATACCGGTCAGGTGTGGGGTAAGACAAGGATGTATTTTGACTCCTCTTTGTTTAACTTTTATTTAAATGATGTAATCTCCTTTTTGAAGAAGAAAGATATCCCCAAGATTGGGGAACGAAGAATACCCATGTTGCTTTATGCAGATGATACGGTCTTGATTTCCCAAACTGCGGTGGGGTTGAGAAGGGTTATGGAACTCTTCAAAGATTACTGTCATTCTGAAAATCTTGCTATTAATTATTTTAAAATAAAAATTATGGTTGTAGGGCAGGGGAAATCCAGAAAACAGCATCGTTGGTTCATAGGAGAAAACCCCACTGAACAGGTAAATTTTAAAAAGTATCTTGGGGTTATATTTTCAGGCTCTTTAAGCTGGACATCCATTATGAGGTGGCTGTAAATACCTCTAGGCTATTTTCTGCTGCCATATTGAAATTTTATTATAGGGATGCAGACAAGTTGGTCCTCCCGGCAGTATGTCTATTCACCGCAAAGGTGGTTAGCCATATTGTATATGCTTATCCGGTATGGGGTTTGGGATTATCTAGAAGACTTGAGATTCTACAAAATGGGTTCCTGCGATCAATATTGGGTTTGCCTAAAGGTACACCGCAGGCAATAGTGTGCCATGAATTGGGGTGTTCCCCACTTAAATTGTGCTCACTGTTGAGCCTGATTAGATTTTGGTTAAAGATCATAGTATTCCCAGCCCAGGAGAACTCACTGATTGCCATGGCTATATCCAGTGGTTTATTTCTGGATTGGGAATCGGCAGTTACCAGTGAAGTTCTAAAACTGGGATTATCAGTGGAGACCTTAAAATCTTGTGAGCTGAAGGGTGCAACTGCCTTGGTTAAGCAAAGAATTGCTGACCATGATTTACAATCTGAGACCTCCCTACTAGATCTGCAACAGGTATCACCACTGTACTTTAAGATAGGCAGCCCTAGGTGGGGCCAAAGCTACCTTGACTCTTGGGTATCTTATAGTCATAGAATTGCATTCATGAAGTTTCATTGCAATGTCTTCCCATCAGCAGTACTGGAGGGACGTTATAGAGGTATACCTTGGAAGGAGAAGCTTTGTCCCTTATGCGACCTCTCGGCAGTGGAGACTTGCACTCATATATGTTTTTCTTGCTCTGCCTATGATTCCCTCAGAAATAAATATTTGGCCACCTATATGGGGGCTACTACTATTCCCCTTTCTATTTTACTTCTTAAACTGCTTAATCCTGCTGATTCAGTAAGGCCTAGGAGTGTGGCGGCCTTTTGTGAGCAGTGATTCATATTCAGAGGAAATCATTGGTGGTAGTTGTTAAGTTCTGAGACGCATTGTCTAGATACAGCAGACAGATTTAATGAATGTTATATTAGGTCTTGCCCTTCACTAAAATTACTAAATATTGTTGTATTAAATGGTTGGGCATCCTTCTGTGAAAGGATGGAAATGTTTTTTAAATTTATGTTTTATTAAAATTGTAATAACCTTTTGACTGCACAATAAATCTATATACATACACATATGTATGTGTGATTTGTTTCACTTTTAAAATTGCTATTTTAAAAAGAAGAATCCATGCAGGAGAGAAACACTAACACACAGTGGAGAACCCTGACATGTGCTCTGACTGGGAAATGCTACAGGGTGAGGTCACCCAAGTACACACCAGAGAATTCATTCACCCTACAGGGAAAGGCTTTATAAATGCCTAACTGTGGCTTTTGCACATGCTCCTCAGATTGGGTGTGCCTCAGCTGTTTTCAAATCTTGGCATGCCCAAACTGAGGCACATGCGCAGAATCATACAGAGCCTTTCAGTGCTGTGCTGTCAAAAGCACAGCCAGGAACCATAAGTGGAGTCAGGATCAGGGCCCCTAGGAGCACTATTGGGGAGCCATAAGGATTGGGGAATTTAGGGACCCCAGACTGGGAAGACAGAGCTGAGAGAGGGAATGGGCAGACATACAGAAGACAACAAGGCAGACAGAGACTAAGGAAGCTGGGCCCCACCTACCAAGTTAACATTCCCTCAGGATCTAGTGATGGCTGAGCTCTGAGTCTGTGGCCAAGATCATCACTGAGAGCCTCCCAAGTCCAGACAGAGATCAAGGGAGGAGGCAGGACTGAGGTCACAGGAACCCCAAGAAACTCAGACTCAGGGCCAAGAGAGATTAGGCAAGACAGAAACAGGGAAGAACAAAGGGCGGGGGGGGGGGGAGGGAGAGATTAGAGACTGTACAGGAACCCAAGGAGCCAAACATAAAACAAGGACCAAGAGAGGCAAGAAGGGGAGCAAGCAATAAACAATAGACTATGGCCTTTTTTACACGGACGGTGCAGCAGCGCCGATGGGTGGAGATGGGTGTGGATGGGTGGGTGAGCACACCCAGGGAACACCCAGCAGCGCCGAGCAGGGAGCCATTTACATGGACACCCAGCGGCCAAACACCCATCCTGGGAAACACCAGGCAAACACCCGTGCAAGTCCACGGCCGGCCGGGAACGGCGGGGAAGCCCCGCCCAGCACAGCGACAGCACAACATGGCCGACTGAGGGCAAATGAAGCTGCGCAATGTGCCTCCGCCCCCCAGCCGCCAGGACCTGCACGGGCAGGGTGGGAGGGAGATGGAATGGGATGACAGCCGCTACACTGGAGCCAGCTCCACACAGCCCCAGCACAGAGCCCAGACCACCCGGCGCCAGGCCCCCCCTCCCCTACACACACGCACAGCAGAGCCGCACACACACAGCAGGCAGCAGAAGCACACAGAGACAAGCATGTGGCCCATAGGGGGCAAAGAAAGGGGGGAAGGTACCCACACAACACAGGCAACACACACCCCACACACACACCCAGAGGCACCCGCACAAGGGGAGAGGTCACAGCAAAACACAACACGGACACACCAGGAAAGGAACACAAAAGCCTTTATCAAAAGAAGGGGAACCAGCAACAGGGGGCAACAACAACAACAGGGCAGGGAGGGGACAGGGGCAACAGAAGGGGGGGGGAACAGCGCCAGCAGAGGCAGGCCCGGGACAGACCCCCGGTCAATACGGCCAGTGACCCCGTGCCCAGCGCCAGCGCTCATCCTGCACATGGTCCAGCTGGTGCAGCCACTCCAGAATGAACAGGAGGAGCTCCAGCAACTCCCCCTGCTCCCGGGTCCGCTCCGCGATCATGGCTTGCACTGAAGGGGACAGAAGGAGAGGAGACAGCTATCAGAGCCGGCCCTGGCAGCCAAGGAACAGAAGCCCCCCATGGAGGGACACAGGCACAGGGCCCAGCAAACAGCCCAGCACACTCATGGATGCCATCGAACAGCTGCCCCGCTGCCTGCACGTCCCACGCTGCCCGCTCCAGCTGCAGGACCATAACCCCCAGCCACAGGATTGCCAGCAGCACGACAACAGTAGCTGCAGGAGAGAAGGGACAGGGCAATGGGGAACACCTGCACCAATGGGTCCTGGGAGGGCCGGGGGCAGGGACACCACCAGGGGCACACCCCACACACAGAGAGCCACCACCTGGAAGACCACCCGGACCCCTGCACCAAGGGGCATTGGGTGGGCCAAAGGCCAGGGTCAGCACAACCCCTACTCATGCTCAGCTGCCCAGCGCCCCTGGTCCCGCCGCCCATCCATCACCACCACCAATGACGACCCGCACCAACACAAGGCTGGAGCAGAGGGGCAGGGCCACATCAACACACAGGTGAGGCCAGGGGCTGCCCGGCTGACTGCCCACTGCCCATACCACCCCCGGAGCGAGCACAGGCACCTGCGCCCAGCAGGGAAGCCACCAGGGGAACACATCCCACACAACCGGCGCCCACCCCACAGGCCTGGAGCCCTCCAGTACACACCAAGCACACCCCCAGCACACAACCACACAGATGGGGGTGGGAGGACTGCCAAGGGGAAGGGGCACCCAGCCGCCACAGCAGCAACAGAAAGAAGGCAGGACAGACCATCACAGTACAGCAGTTTATTGGTGCCGGGGGAACGGGACCCCCCAAGCCCTGAGAGACTGAGCAGGGGGGCACTGGTGGACCCACAGATGGGCAAGAGATGCACAACAGGAGGTCACAGGAGCACCCGCGCAGAATGGGTGAGGGCACCGGGGCAGCCTCAGCAGCTGGGAGCCGCGGTCACACAGAGCGGGCAACAGGGTCCTGGGAACTAGGCGGCAGCCAGCCGTGATGCAGATGGCAGCGCACAGCCCGATCAGAGGCACGGGGGGGCGGGGCAGGCGATGCACCAGCTAGGGCACCGGGATGGTTGCGAGTGGCTGGCGGTGAGGGGCCACTCATGGACTGTCTGGTGAGTGCTCCTGGGAAGGCGATCCCGGCGTGAGACCCTCCCATGTGAACAGGCCCCATCAGAAGCCACGGGAGCGCATATGATCATCCATCAGGAAGCGGGGCAGGAGGAGGTCCCCCCCCCGGTGGCTGCATCCCACACAGATGGAAGGTCCCACACCGATTGAAGGCCTGCGAGCTCCTCACCAGAGGGGTTCTCGGTCCAGAGCGGTCCACCGACATCAGGGGACAGTAAGCCCAGGTCCCACAGGAGAACCCCCATGTCCGAGGGTGCGCGCGGGAGGCCGTGCGCCTGCAGGAGGCTGCCGGTGTACAGGGCAGCAACGGGGGGGGGGGGGCCC
>QEPC01005594.1:5132049-5148765 GCA_003113815.1 Sphenodon punctatus | reverse complement strand
GTGCCTGGTAACGCTGCTGAGTACCTAATCTCTCGGGTGCAAGAGAGCGACTGAGAGGTTTCAGAGGGTCGCCTTGGGGCCATCCTTTTCCCCCCGGTGTCCAGGCCTAGATTCCTCCCTCTTTGTTTCCCTCTCCCCAGTTCCGTCCCCTGGAACCTGGTAATTCTGGCCTTCCTTGTCCCTCCTTGGTTTCCCCCACGGCTCCGTACCTCGGAGCCTGACAGGCAGCTGGCGAGAGTGGGCGGAGACTTTGAACCGGCCTGTAAGTACGGAGCTGCAGCAAGCCGCAGTTAGTGTGGGGCCGAGGAGTGCGGAGGATAGAGGCAAGCCGCGGAGTGCAGCCCGGATTCCAGAGATTTACCTGACATCAGCGCTGAGCGGGGCAGCTGGTGAGAGTGGGCAGAGACTTTGAACCGGCCTGCAATAACCGCCCTGCCACTCCGTAGGTGCGAGCCTCGGGTGCAAGTCAGAGGGCAAGAGTATAAGGGTAGTAGCCCTTGGGAGCCGCCCTTGGAGCAGAGCGGAGCATAGGAGCCCTATTTTTTGTTGGCTCCATTCTTACCGTATTGTATTATTTGTTTCTATTATAGTTAGTTTAGGTAGTTCTGTTTTATATTTTTGTTACCAAGTTAGTGATGGGGAGGTTAGGAAACGGAAGCGCCTAGGAGGGTGGTTGCTTCCCCGTAGTGCAGTTGAATAGATAGAGTCCAGGGGATTGGAGTTGGCCTCAGAACCACGGTACCAAAATAGATCTTTGGACCTGTAAGGAATACTGCGCCCCGTGCGAGTGTGTGGATTGGATTGCGGAGTGCTGAGCTGTAGGTAGGACTCAGCTGCCTGAGAATCAGGATTGCTGCCAGTGGGGGTTGTGAGGTTTGCTGACGGTCAAGAACAGGCTGCCCAGGTATGCCCCAGAAGCTACGTCCCTGGCCGGCTGCGAGGGGTAGCAAGAGAGGCACCAGGTTTATAAATTGTGGCCCGATTTCGGCGTTCGTGCAACTGAAGCTGTTTGCTACAGCTTGTTTGTTTTAATAGACTTGCTCTTAAGTTTTCTACTTTTTGGAGTGTGACTTTTGTGATAAATGGCATATGCCAAGAAAGCAAAAGCTGAGAACCTTAGTGGTTCTCCCCCGCCGAAAGTTGCCCGGCAGAAGATCTTGGACAGTTATTGGGGCAAGCTAATCGGAAGGGGGGGAGAGGGGGCTCCCGTAGGGCTACAAATACCTGGTGTGTTAACTCAAAATAGGTTCCAGGTTTTGGCTGAGGACTCAGATCAAGCCGCTGGTAAGTCCATGGACCTTGTTTGCCTCCCATTACAGGGGGAGACTTTGGATGCCCAGCCCCACCCTATAAATATGCAGGGGGAGGAGGAACAGGTAACAGTCGAAAGACTGGCATCCTTCTTGGCCGAGCATGTAATTTTGACAGGAGTCACTCTTCGTTATCTACTGTCCCAAATAACTGATCTGCATGCTAAAATGGATGTACTAGGAATTAATCCCACTATTGTTAACCCTGGTCTCCAGGATTTTATGGCTTCAAGGCTGCTCTCGGAGGAACTTATAGACCTTTTGAAAGTGTCCTGGGCCGTCAGCCCACTTAAATCAGCAATTTCCCCAGAAGTACCTTCAGTTGTAGCAAGATGTGCTGGCCCCCGTATTAGTACTATCAAATACAGAGAGGGTTAGCACTATACCACAGATACTAATTTTTCCTATCTATCCGTTGCAGGGCTCCAGGCCCCCATTATGGAGCACGAAATTAGATGTAGCTGAACATTTAAGGGTCTTGTTACGGGATAGGATAACAAGCCATGACATTGTTTCCGTTGATTGCCTTATTAATTCAAAGGATAGACAGTCAGTGGTGGTGACCTTTACCTCAGCTGTGCTCTTAACTGTGTTACTTGACAAACGAGAAGTCTTGGAGAAGAATGGGTTTTTTTACCCAAGGGTATTTCAGGTGTCTCCCAAGAGGGATGGGGTGGTCATGGATACCCCCAGGGTATCTACAGGTAAGGAGGCTTTAGCCTCCCCTATAATTCCTTTGCAAATGCCCAAAATTTTGCCGGGTAAATTACCAACCCCTCTGGTAGGGGATGGGGCTGTAAGATCTAAAATGAAACCCGTGTTTACCCCTCCCCCATTGGGCAGAATAGGGCTTCTACTCCCGGGCATGGCATGGACATTGGAGTAGTCCAGCCTCGGAGGGGATTGGATGGTCCCATAATGGGATCTTTTATTGGTAGGGAAGGCCAATAGTACCCCCTGCTGATATGTCTGTGGGGCTGATTAAACGCCTGGACTCTATGAATAAGAGGTTAACTCTTATAAGAACCAGAGGGCATAAGAGTGATTTGGGGGGTACTTGTGGCCTAAAGAGTCCCAGTGAGCAGGTTTTGCTTGGGGATCCAAAATGATCTGTTATACAGTGTAATAAGAGTGGAAGACTGCCCCAGGGAGAGATTTTGAACTTGAGACCCCTATCCCCTATTCTGGTGCAGCAAAGTCCAATTATACTAGATCAAGACCCAAAAGTGATAGAAAGTATTTCTGGCCTAGGGAGGGTGGGAGATTTTCAAGTTAGTCCTACCTTGGGTTTGGGAGTATCCATGGGAGCTACCATGGGATCTCCCTTAGCAGTTTCCAGCCTGCATGAAATATCGAACCCAAGGGTCTCGTGGGCAAAAGAAAGATCTAGCCCCCAATGACAGAAGGGGAATGATAGAGATGCCCATCCAATGTCTTATGAACTTTCTATAGTCTCATGGAACATAGCTGGCTGGAGGGCACGATCTCAAGATCCCGATTTTTTAATCTTTCTTAACGACTTTGATATAATTATGTTACAAGAGTCTTGGTTGTTAGATCAGCCTTCCAAGTCTCCCCTTTTGGGTTATGAAGCATATTTTTTGGAAGTTACATCTTCACAGCGGCAGGGTAGGCCTAGTGGGGGCCAGGGGCAGCTCCTCATTGAGGACTGTGGGGGCGGTGCCCCACAAGCTCTGGCTAGGCGCCTTTGGCTGATTCTGATTTTTTTAAAAAAAAATTCCTCCCCCTCCTTGGTCCCTGACTTGGGGGTGGGATGAGGGCTTCGCCGACTCACCCAGGAGGACTGTGGAGAGCACTGGCAGAGCACTAGTGCCGCCGCCGCGGTGTGGTGTGGTGTGGTGCTGGACTCGGCGGCTAAGGCTTCAGGCTTGCATGCTGACTTGCTGAGCATAATTTGCAAGCGGGGAATTCCCTGCTGGCTGGCCGGCACTCTGGGAGCATTTTTTTTTCTGAATTGTGATGCACGCATGCGCAGGCTACCCGGTCCCTAGGCTTCCCTAGCCACTCCCCCACACTAAGCTGCAGGCTTAGTGGGGTGGGTGGGGGAAGCCTGCAGGCATCGGGAGCATGCGCATGTGCAGCAGTGCCAGAAGCGCTGCAATTGAAGCAGGAGGTGAGGTGACGAGGTCTGGCCGGGGAGGAGCCGAGCTAGCTACGCAAGAAGACATTGCAGCCACGTTGCGGTTGCGCAGAAGACAGGAGTGGCGGTGTGGTGCACTGACTCTCAAAGGAAGCAAGCAACTCGTGGTCGTGGGGATTCGGGTCTGTGAATTGGGGCCCTGCGGGCAGGCCCACTTAAGGAGGGGGCGGGGGTCCCAGTAGAGCAAGGCAAGTGAACATGTGTGACTGGGCGATAGTCTTAGAGTCCTTTTTCTTGGTGTCTCGCACATGCTCACTTGCATTTTGGGGGCGGGCAGGGAGGAGGTGCTTGAGGATTCCTTTAGGAATCCTCCAGGGGAAAAAAAAAAATTAGCCCTGGCCAATCAGTGGCCACAGAAAAACGTGGGGGATGTGCAGTGCTGTGCCTGTGTGGCTCAGTGACTGTGCCTGTGTGTGGAGGGAGGGGGAGAGACTGAGAGATTTAAACTCTGAGTCTGAGAGGGAACTGGGAGCCAGCCAGGCCTGGGCTGCTGTAGCTGAGCTGAACTCAGGCAGCAAGTTTTTTTTACTACAAAAGGTAGGTGATGGTTTATTTTAATGGTTTATTCCTTTGTTCTATTTTAAAGGATTTTGGTTTATTAATGTATTTTGTTATGTGGTGTTTGTTTTTAGTTTTATTATCAGTATTGTTTTAGTGTTATATTAGTAATTGCTTAATAAAACAAAACCACAGCACATTGTGCTGTGATTTTGTTTTATTAGGCAATGACCTTTGCTCATGCTGTTAATAAATAAGTGTAATTCTTTTAATTTATTTTGTACTTTTTCTGTGGCCTGGCCTGGCGTGCTAAAACTGGAGTCCTGGACTCCTGGCTGGGATGTAGGGTGCTTGTCTGAATCATGTCTGGGATTTTATTGAATTTTTTTATGTGTGTGCATGGGGGGGGGCGGGGGATTAGTATTTAAGACCCCAAAAATGGGAATCACAGGGGCCTTGTGCTTCCCATTTTACTTCTTAAAAAACCCATACAGAAATCCCTCCTGAACCTGGGAATGGGATTGGGGTCCCCCTCCCCGCAACACACCCACCCAGCGGGGGGTAAGAACACTTTAGGGCAGGGTAGTGAAGCACATGGTTAGCTGCCTGATTCCCCCCCTCACAGACACTCACACACAGCAGAGGGCAAGAATACTGAATCAGAAGGGACTTGCTGCTGCATGTGTGTTGCAGGGACCCCAATCCCTGCTTCAGAAGTGACTGGGGTGCTTTTACACAGGGTGCCTGTGTGTTGGGCCTTTTTTTAAAAGTTCAGTGTGTGAACGCAAACCGTGTTTTTTTTTTTTCTTCCAAACCTTGATCTGGTGTATAAAGAACAGTGATTTTGGGGGTTTCAATCTCTGGTTTTAATTTATTGGCACCTATCTTGCATGGTTGATTATGCATGCCATTGTCAAGCCTCCTCCTTACTGGACTCCGAGTGGGTGGGGTGCTTTTACACAGGGTGCCTGTGTGTTGGGCCTTTTTTTAAAGCTCAATGTGTGAACACAAACTGTGTTGTGTTTTTTTCTTCCAAACCTTGATCTGGTGTAATTTTTTGTACTGTTGTCCTTCAATCCCCATAGATTTTATTGCTTCGTTCATTCATACATTGACATCGCCCCTTGGAGCTCTCTGCATTGTGCCCTTTCTGTAGTTCATATGTGAATATTTATTTTACAGGACAAAAGCAGCGAGGACACAGACAGTACTGAAAATGAACACCGTAGATGCACTCCTCAAAACCCCATTTTCAAGACTGGATATGGCTGATAAGTGTTGTGTGAAGGAGCTGGGACCTGATCGTCTTGACCTACACATTGAGCAAGCTGCACATGAAAAAGGCAAAGACTATACACGGAGGTTTAGCAGAGCATGGTATGAGTGAAAGGACTGGCTATGTGGCTCTGCTACCAGAAATGCGTTGTTCTGCTTTCCCTGTCTCTTGTTTGGGAGTAAAAAGCCATGGACACAGAAAGGAGTGACCGACATGAAGCATCTCGGTGAAAAGGCCAAGAAGCATGAAGACTGCAAAACTCACATTGAGAACTGCCTAAAGTTGGCATTGTTGGGCACCGCAAACATCGCAGAACAAATAGGTGAAGGCTACCGTCTGTCTATACGAAAGCATAACCACAAAGTTGAACACAACCGGTACATCCTTGGTAAAATTATTGATTGCATAAGGTGTTGTGGTGCTTTTGAGTTAGCACTTTGAGGGCACGATGAAACTAAGGAATCTTTGAATCCAGGGGTGTTTCGGGGCCTGGTCAACTTGGTCGCTACCATTGATTCTGCGATGGAAAAGCACTTGAAGAGTGCGACCGTCTTCAGGGGCCTTTCGAAAACCATCCAGAATGAACTGCTTGACTGTATGCTTACAGTGGCTAGGGATTTTATTATCCAGCAGTTAAAAAGCACTGAATTTGTGACCATTCAGGCTGACGACACCACGGATGTGTCTACACACACCCAAAGTGTACTGATTTACCGGTACATTGATGGCGATGGCTCAACTGTTGAACGCTTCTTTGGATTCACACAGCTGCCAGACTCTCGTGCCGAAACAGTTGCTGCAGCTATACTTCAGCAACTAGATGCTGTTTTTACAGAGGATGTGGACAAGCAGAAACTCATAGCACAAAGTTATGATGGTGCAAGCATGATGCGTGGTCAGCATGGGGGAGTCCAAAAGAAGATCCGGGATAAATACCCAAATGCCCATTATGTTCATTGTTATGCCCATCAATTAAACTTGGTAATGCAGCAAGCGGTGTCTCAAATAAAGGCAGTAAAGGTATTTTTCGCAGATCTGTCTGGCTTCCCATCGTTCTTCTCACGTTCTCCAAAAAGGACTGAAGTTCTGGACACAGTGGTAAAAAGGAGGCTCCCCAGAGCAGTTGCAACACGATGGAACTTCAACATCCGGACAGTGAATGTGGTCTTTGAACATCGAGAAGCTCTCATCGAATGTTTCCAGGAAATTAGATCTTGGAATTATGATACCAGTGCTGTTCGTGAGGCCAGGGGATTTATTCAGATGTTGGAAGATGATCAGGAGTTCCTGTATTTCTTGTTTCTGTTCCACAGAATAATGCCTCATGTGGATATCCTCTTTAATGAACTTCAGCAAAGAGGCATTGACTCAGTAGCTATTCGGAGATCTACATCGGATTTTATTAGGAGCATCAATAGAGTCAGAGACTCCATTAAAGACCTACGCTCTGAGTTACCAGAACAGTCTCGGCTCCCCAGAGGCAGAACCATAGACGCCTTGGATCATGTTGCAGTTGAAGTATGCGACATCATCATATCACATTCTAGAGAACGGTTTGCATTTACTAAACACCTGGTGAGTGCAACGTTATTACAGGGGACTCTGTTCAAAGCACATCAGCGGACCTTTCCTGAGCAAGCATTAACTGAGGCAGTGGAAGCCTACCCAATGCTTCAGAAAGAGAGACTGCGGACAGAGCTTTCCATCTTGTACGAGAGGGAAGAATTCAGAAAAATGAAGGATGCTTCAACATTGCTGCACATGCTTCTGGACAAGAATCTGCAAATTTGCTTTGCAGAAACAGTGAAATTGCTTCGAATTGTTGTGACCACTCCGATGACGACAGTAGAATCTGAGCGATCATTCTCCACTCTCCAGAGAATAAAAACGTTCCTCAGAAACACAATGTCGGAGGAAAGACTTAACGCATTAGCAATGCTGTCCATAGAGAAGCGGATGATTAAAGAAATCCCAGACTTTAATCATAGGACAATTGAACTATTTGCTGCACAAAAAGAGCGTAGGGCACACTTCCATTATAAGCATTAAACCCTTGGAAAAGCCCTCCTTAGCCTTGAGTCTCATGGTCTGCTGGTTCAGGTTGTTCATAGTTTTGTTCCTGCCCTTCTAACTGTGTTTGTTCGGTTTAAAATTGATTGGCTGTTGGTTTACTGCACTTTAGTTTCTATGAAGGGTTCTGTGTCTTACTGGGAGGGAGGGAGGAAGGGGGGGGTATATAAATAAAGTTATTATTTGTTGTTATTCAGAGTGTGGTCTGTCTTTGTTTTGGGTTTATACATTATTTTAAGCTTATTATTATTATTATTATTATTATTATTAACAAACATGTATATAGTACCAGCAGTATACCTGGCACTCTACAAAGTAATAAAATAGACATGGTCCCTGCCCCTAGGGCTTACAATCTGAGAGACAGGAGCTAGGGAAGAGACCTAGGAAGGGGGACAGAGGAAGAGACAAGGGGTCTAACATTCATGAAGATGCGAGGTCTCAGGTGCGTATGAGCATGATGTGCATGTAGACTGTTTTCTTCCATCCGATGTTAACCCTTGGAACTCCTTGCTGCTGGGTTATGCCATTCCAGTGGCCCACCGTCCCCCTGGCTCCGCCCACCGTCCCCCTGGCTCCACCCCTAGGCCCGCCGGCCTTACTAACCCAGTGCCCCTCCAACATCCAGACCCACCAGCCACCACTGGTGGGGGCCTTAACTTGCTGGTAGCAGAAAAACTAGCTGCGAGTGTCGAATTGGTGAGCTTTTATAAATTGAATTTTGCCCTATACTTATGTCGATCTATTTTAGGATTTAAAATATTTTTGGGTAACATTTATGTCCCTCCATCTATTATTGCCCAGAAATGTGGGATGAGATATCAGATGTTATTAGTATGGCAAGAGGTAACTTCCCTGGTAGTAGGGGGAGATATTAATGTTAGGCTTGGCCCAGATGGTGATGGAGTCATTTTCCCTCTGAATAATCAGGTTATCCAACATTCAGTCCTTTCCCCCCCTCACCAATCTGTTGATATGTATCTAGACCCAGGTCGGGAAGACATGAAGCTTTTTTTGTTATTACATGACCTGATTGTGAATGGGAGAGCGAATGGGGATTTAAAGGGCCATTTTACGTTTCATTCCCCATTGGGCTCTAGCACATTGGATTATTTTATGATATCTTCTGGGATGTTTCATACAGTCCAAAGGATGCTGGTGATCCCTAGGTATGAGACTTACCATTTTCCAATTGTCCTCTACCTGTGTAAGGATAAGGACCAGAGGGGCGGGGAGGCTAATTGTATCTATAGGATGGAGAAAACATCTTGGAAAAGGAAGAAATAGAACCGTTGATGTTTGAAGATAGTCCCCGTTTACCATCTCAGGGCATGGTAGGCCCAGTATGGTACAATATCCAATACAAGCAGGCCAGGACCCTCTTACGTCAATTATCTAGAAAGTTAAAAAATTCCCCTACCCAGGCTCCAAGAACAATTATGGTCCCAACGCTGGAATTACCGGAAGGTAATCTCAGAAACCAAAATGAATTTTTATAAACAACAATGGGTAGAGCCAATGGGTTATACTTTTGTTTTATTGATTTGGAAAAGGCCTTTGATTCTGTTAGTAGGGAGCACTTATGGCATAAGGTTAGTGCCTCTTCAATGGATCGTAGGCTTTTGTTTCTTTTGATGAAGTTACATTTTGGGAATACCCTTCAGATACATTGTGGTTTACAGGGTGCCTTAACAAAACAAGTCCCGGTCATGCGGGGCGTCAGGCAAGGATGCCTGTTGGCACCGTCCCTTTTTAATTTATATTTGAATAATGTTGGCGAGTGGCTGAAGAAAGACAAGTTCCATCCCCCGGTGGTAGGAGGACAGCGAATTCCTATATTGCTCTTTGCGGATGATGCAGTACTGATGTCACGAACAGAGGTGGGCCTCAGACATTTCATGTCGTCCTTTGAAGATTTCTGCTGCCAAGAGATATTAAAAATCAACTACACCAAAACAAAAGTGTTGGTGATTGGAGCTAGGGGACGGCAGAGGCCCCATTGGTATATTAATGGCAATAATATTGTGCAAGTAAAAGTCTTTAAATATCTGGGGGTCCTCCTCTCCTCGTCATTAGGCTGGAATCCGCATTTTAAGATGGCCCGAGCCCAGGCAAACACTGCGGCTGGGGTGGTGGGATTTTTCTTCAAGCAAGGGGGTAGACTGGTTTTTCCAGCTATACTCCTTTTTAGCTGCCTGTGGCAGGATGGGCAGGTTACAAATGCCTAGAATAAAAAAATATACTCCTTTTTAGAGCAAAGGTTTTGGCTCCAGTATTGTATGCGTTCCCGGCCTGGGGTATCTCTTTTATTGAAGCATTGGAACCCCTCCAAAATGGGTTTTTGCGATCCATCCTGGGGGTTCCGTGGGGTACTCCCTAGGTCCTCCTCAGGATGGAAATGGGCTTGCTGCCCGTTAGATTAGCAGCAGTCCAGCAGATTGTTACATACTGGGCCAAATTGGTGCTACTACTGGTCCCAGCAAATTCTTTGCTTAGGATAATTTTGGAGGCCGGGTTTTTGGACTGGTGGATGTCAGTTGAGGAAGTTAGGCGTTTGGGGTTCACCAGAGAAATCTTGTTTAGGGTAGGGTTAAAACCCTTTAAGCAACTGGTCACTATTCGCCTAAAAGACCAGAGCATTCAGCTTGAAGATGCCCTATTGTCCTCCCAAGGGGTGGCATTATGCTACGTTCCTTATGTGCCATTATTGCCAGGAGCTTGTTACCTTTTTGAGTGGTTAGAGTTTTCAGCTTGTACAGCATATACCAAGCTAAGATGTAATGTTTTTCCCTCTGTCAATTTGAAGGGGAGATATAGAGCTGTTCCAGTGAACCAAAGAGGGTGCACATTTTGTCAGCAAGGGGAAGATGACTCTATCAACCACATTTTGTTAATCTGCCCTTCTCTAATAGGTCTGCGCATTAAATACCTTAGAGGACCATTGGAAGCCTTTGTGGGCTTTTCCTGAGCTATGGTGATGCGCAAACTACTTAGCCCTGTGGATTTGCCCTTAGATAGGGCAGTCGCTGATTTTGCTAGGGCAGTATTAAGAATGAGGGCCATAATGGTAAACAAAGCTGATTAAGGTCTGAAAGGGTTTTGGTTCTTTGTTGGGATGTTACAAAAAGTTAATTAAGTTGGTAATTAAGCTGGTATACCTTTGCATATGTGTATATGCTTTGTATTGGTCTGTGCCTATTAAGCTATATTGTGTATTTTCTTGTTTTGTTTTGTATGTTTTATTATCTGGGCAATGGCCATCGGCCATGCCATCTAATAAATTAATAATATTATTATTATTATTATTTATTGGAAACTAGGGAAGTAAAATCCACATGGCTAAAGCGTGGGGCTCAAGTCACTCTCTGGCCTCTAAGTCCCATCATACTCCCTTCTGTGGGGGACTATGTGGAAACATTCCTGTGTCACGCTGGAGATACCACGTTAGAAACTTGTGGCCTAACCGGAACCTGATGTGACCCAACCTGAAGAGTTTCCCCCCGCAACCCATTCAGGTTCAAGACAGGTCAAGCTGACTGGACTGGACTGGACTGGCCCAGTCATTTCTGCTGGCATTTGCTGCTGTTGCTCACTGTCATCCATGAGGCTAACAGCTGACATGATAGCAAAGGTGAGTGTTTCTCATGAGGCAGGAAAGGAAATTTTGAGGGAGCCAAAATGAAAAGTATCTACAGCGGGTGTCTTCCCCGATAAACCTGATCTGTGGTCCCTCCCAAAACTAAATACTGCAGCCTGGGTTCAGTTGCTAAAAGGGCAAAGCACTCATTAATTTCAGAGAGAGTTTTGCTTGGAAAGAAAAGACTAAGAGTTCTTCAGGGTATGTCCTGCTGCATGCACTGAGATTATTGACTGGGGAAGATCAGGGTACATCACAAACCAGGGGGGAAAATGATACTCGGTACTTCCATCTTTTTTCAAAAAAATAAATCTTTTCCTCACCCTGCTGCTGAGTCATTTTAATGCAGTTCCAGAGATTTTATTGAGACATTTCCTCTTGG
Source organism: Sphenodon punctatus (assembly GCA_003113815.1). Lineage (NCBI taxonomy): Eukaryota > Metazoa > Chordata > Lepidosauria > Sphenodontia > Sphenodontidae > Sphenodon > Sphenodon punctatus. The sequence continues at coordinate 5,137,431 of QEPC01005594.1, read as the reverse complement.
GTAATCGCTGGCTGGCAGAACAAAAGGGCCCATTTCTTGCTGACATCAGTGACATCTCAGAGCTCTGCAAGGGGTGTAGTCATGTTGGAAAGCAAAGAGGGCAAGAGCAATGGTCCTGGCACATAGTATTACCTCTCCCCGTTCTGATGAACCATTTCCCTGGCAGAATGCCATGAGACCAGTGGGGAGGGCTATGCTGAAGTTGATTTCAGCTGGGTCTCAAAAGGACCTGAGATGTCAAGATTGGTCCAGACTCATTGTAGCCAGGGTAAGGATGAACAGACCTCCAACACTTCTCCCCCTTACCCCACCCCCCGTCCATGGTTGCTTTGTGCGTACCTGCCCTTCGTTGCACCGCTGTAATGTAGAGTTTAGACCAATCTATCAACGTTGGATTTATTTTTTGCCCTAGACACCGGAGTAGGGGGTAGTGAGATTAAGTATTTTTATTATTATTTATTTTATAAAGTTATATCCCACCCCTCCTACCTCAGGCAGCTCGGGGCAGTTCACAACATATAAACATACAATAAAAAATATAAATGACAATAATATAATCAGTTTGAAATATAAAAAATATAGATACAAATGGTGTAAACAGAGCGTTAGCAAACATCCCCTGCCCACCCACCCTTTAACCATTCCCTCCACCAAAAGCCTGGCAGAAGAGCCAGGTCTTACACTGACGGAGGAATGTAAGAAAGCTCAGGCTGAGGCGGATCTCCGCTGGGAGAGAGTTCCACAGCATCGGAGCAGCCACCGAGAACGCCCACCTGTCGGTCCCCACCCACCTATAGTGGAAAACCTCCAGGAAGGCAGCTGCTGATGACAGAAGGAGCCGCCCAGAGGCCTAGGAAGTGAGGTGATCCCTCAGATCCGTGGGACCCAGACAGTTAAGGGTTTTATAGGTCAGCACCAGCACCTTGAATCAGGCCTGGAAGACTATAGGCAGCCAGTGCAGTGCCTGGAGCACCAGAATAATGTGCTCCCTGCAACACGTCCCAGTGAACAGATGGGCCGCAGCATTTATTATTTATTATTTATTATTATTATTATTATTATTATTATCATAAGCATTTATATAGCACCAGCGATGTACCTGGCACTTTACAAAAAATAAGATAGACATGGTCCCTGCCCGAGAGCTTACAATCTAAAGACAGGGGGAAGGGAGACAGGGAAGGGGGAACAGAGGGAGAGACAAGGGATGCAACATTCATGAGGATGCGAGAACTCAGGTACACTTTCTTGGCTTGGCTAGCTGCAGCTTCCGAACTGTCACCATGGGCAGCCCCACGTAGAGCTCATTACAATAGTCTAGCCTCGAGGTGACAAATTCATGGATGACAGTGGCCAGGTCAGTTGTGTAGGGGCGGAGTCATCTCACCAGAAGTAACTGGCAGAACGCACTCCTGGCCACAGCCAACACTTGAAGATCCAGACACAGCTGTGGATCCAGGATCACACACAGGCTCCTAACCTGAGGTGACAACACAGGGTGAACCCCGTCAATAACAGGTAACAACCCCTCATCCAAAACCTCAGACCTGCCAATGAGCATCACCTCTGTCTTGTCAGAATTCAATTTCAATCAACTCAACCTCAGTCTCGGAAAGTACTGAGACTGGGTTGGATGAAAAAGACAGGTATAGTTGTGTGTCGTCAGCATACTAATGACAGCGAACTCCCCATCTATATACAACCTCTCCCAATGGCTGCATATAGACATTGAACAGGAGAGAGTATGTCACATGTGGTTTTGGGCTGTTAAGTGTGTCTTTGGGGAATACAGCTTTTGGGGTTGTTAAGTGTCCACACTACAAGTGTGTTACAAGCTTTCTTAAACACTCACACAAAAGGAAGGAAGTCTGTTTCCTTACAGAGTGCCAATAAGGCAGCTAACTGTAGGATTCGGCTCATGCAGGGGAAGGGGAAGTTTTATGCAGTCACACCCGTGGGGTACATGAGGTTCCACCAGGCCCCCTTGTGTTTGAAACCACCCAATATAGGATGGCCTCGGGGCAGCTGACCCTGGCTTAAGTTTCAGTCCTGGTCCATGGTTATTGACATTCACACATTCACCCAACCTATGTTATAATGTTCTTTTAGATACTGTGGTCAATTCAAAAGATCAGAGGTAGACTGGAAATATATTGGCAAACCTCAGCTTTATTCAATACAAAGTTATATCATTGCAACATTACTCATTCAACATTCATTAATTCATCCTTTCATACATTACCTATCCTCCTGTCAGGGTGGCCAACCCGTAACAGAGGTGATGGGGTCGCTGGGACCGGTCCGTTGGAGTTGAGATGGTACTACGAGCTGATGTTATAGGCGTCCGAGTTCCAAAGGACATCAGTCCAATATTTTTAGGTCTCCGGTCACATAGGCCATACATATGCTGTTACTAGTGGCTCTCCCATACCTTACATCATGTGAGTCATTCAGACAAGGATGCATCTGGCATTTGTGGTTACCATCCTAACCGGTTGATCTTTGGCCCATTTTACAAATGTCTGTTTTTAGCCATTTGCCCAGAACTGCTGCGTAAGCAACAAAAGTTAAAGCTGTGCTTGCAAGTCTTGTTTAAGTCTTTGCAGTTCAGTTGCAGTTGCAATTGTGCAAGCTGTCAGAACAAAATCTGTGCATAGTTCACTTAGGGGCTTTGGCCTTAGGCAGTGTCTTCAGCCTGGGCATCCTACTCCTAAAGTCATTTACACACCTCACAGAGACAGGATGGAACCCTGTGGGACCGCACATGGGAGATCCCTAGGGGAAGATGAACTAGTTCTCCCAGAACTACCCAGTGAGATCTATCCGCTAGGAAGGAATGGAACAATCGTTAAACCGTTCCAACCCAGCCAGGTCCCGCAGGAAAGTCACCAACACCTGTGTCAAATACCCATCGAGTTCACTGTGTCAAATGCCCACCAAGAGATCGAGCAGAACCAGAAGGGTCAAATTACCCGTATCCAGCTCCACTCAGAGGTCATCAACCAAGGTCACAAGTGCAGTCTCAGTACCATAACCTGAGCGAAAACCATACTGCGAAGGATCTAGAAAACTGATACGGTCCAGATGCACCTACAACTGATGAGCAACCACCGATTCAATAACCTTCCCTAAAAAGGGAAGGTTAGAGACAGGCTGATAGCTCGCTGGGGAATCAACGTCCAAAGATAGTTTCTTGAGGAGGGGTCGGACTACAGTCCCCTTAATGGACTCTGGTAACCTTCCCTCCCCCAAGGAAGCGTTGATCACCCTAGCCAGCAATGGCCACACCGTCTCCCTACTGGCCTTGATCAGCCAGGACGGGCAAGGGTCCAGTTCACATGTGTTGTCACACATCACAAGTACAGCATATACCAGAGGTGCACAGATGACAGTTTGAGAGCTGCATGCAGCTCTCAGTCAACTCTACTGAGGTTCTTTCCAGAAGTGGCTGCATCTCCATGTGGCTCCCTCAGGAGCAAGAGAAGCTGAGTCACCATTGTTGCCGCCGCCGCCACTGCTGGAGCCTCCTGGGGACTGTGGGAGCAGGAGCAGTGTGCCCTGACCTGCTGCTGTTAGTTCTTGAACTCGCTGGACTGCCTGGGAACCAGAGCTTTTATATGAGATGTGATTGTCGGAGCTGCACTGCCTGGTCCCTGGGATTGGAGGAAGTCGCAATCAACGTAGACCCTCTTGTAGTGCTCTGCAATATGAAAATTTTGACACGTGGCTCTTGAGTTTGGGAACCTTGCCCACGCCTGGCATAGAGATCTGTGCAGGCCCTCAGAATGGGGGTGAACTCCACTCCTAAGGAAGATAAAACTCCAAGGAGTGGATTCCAAGAACAGAATGTAACAAACAGAAGCAAGAGTAGAAATCAAAGGCCCCATAGAAAGGAAAATAGTTCAGTGAACTGAATCCTTCTTCATTAAAAACAAAAAAGGGAACTATTCAAACTGCGAAATATCTTACTACTTTTATACAATGCATCTAATGGACTCTAGCAATTGGATCCTGGAAGCATATAAAGCAATTATTATTTGACTGGAGACCATGCTCTTTCCAGTGTGTTTATGTAAAGTCCAACTGGCATTAGTAGAAATGTCACAGAGAGGCTAACTTAGTGGTGATATGTTGCCAAGTCTTTGTATTTCCTGAAAATCTAGGGTCATTTCCACCCCTGCCCAGGAAATTATTACTGTCCACCTTCTTTCCAGTGGAATAATTATATTTTTAATGCAATGCCTTTCATGCTGAACAGTATCTCAGACCGTTTTTGGAGAAGAATTTGTTCTTTCATGGTAGAGTGCAGTGGCTTTGTTGACAAACAAAGCAACCATTTTGTGGAACTCATCACTTAGAGCATTGCTTTATGGAGAGGACAGAAGCTGGCTGTAAGACAGGACATCACAACTACATCTTATTTCTGTGGCTGGCTGGCATGATCTAGAGCAACGCCGGGGAACCTCAGGCCTGGGGGCCATATGCAACCCATGGCTAGTTTTTATGTGGTCCCTTTCCAGTTCCTAGATCTGGACCCTTCCCAGCTCCTGTATCCAGTTCCTTCCCCAAGCACCAAAAAACTGAGTACATGATAAGGGAGCAGAGGTGAGCATATCCCCCATACATGGAGAGAGGATAGATCCATGGCACAGATCCATGATCTGGTCCCCCATCTTCCTTTCCCTGCCCTGAGTTGCACCCCTTAAGCACTCCCCAGTTCCAACTTCTATGTGGATCTGAGAGCTTGTACTAATTTTCAAGGGCATTTTTAGAAAAGACAAAACACCTGTGAGCGGACAATTAAACCTTGATTAAAATTTGTGCCTACTCGCATGTGTACAACTCCTGCCTGTGTTATGTGGAAAAAACTGCATGTTAATCAATTTTCTGGAACCCCCAATATCGAGGGTTCTAGAATGTGCATTCTGCAACTCTCATGTTAAAGATGCAGATTAATGTCTAAATGACACTCCACTCGCGCAAGACCACGTTTGCTCCAGTTGCCATTTTGAAAGCATTCACACACTCCAGTGAATTGAATCCAATTGAACTGAATCCAATTGAATGCTCTAATTGCTCCAATTGGCATTTGTTCCAGTTGCCATTACCAAAATGTTGCTTTGTAGGTACCACATCAGGTGCGGCTGGACTCCCAGGGTGTTTGGGGCGCTGACCCCGCAAGTGCCGAGGGCCCGCCAGGCGCCGCTGCTCGTTAAAAAAACAAACAAAAAAACTCACCGCCGCTGCTTCCCACAGCACCGCAGCAACCTCTGCCTTGCCTTTGCTTCAGAGCAGAGGCTGCTGCGGTGCTGTTGTCAGTTTCACTGAAACTGACAACAGCACCGCAGCAGCCTCCGCTCTGAAGCAAAGGCAAGGCAGAGG
>QEPC01005594.1:5110773-5122776 GCA_003113815.1 Sphenodon punctatus | reverse complement strand
TGCTCGTACTTCCTGGCCCCTCCCGACGGGGCCTCTCAGGGCGACGCAGCCAGATGACGTCATCCGGCTGCATCGCCCTGAGAGGCCCCGTCGGGAAGGGCCAGGAAGTACGAGCGCGCTGGACGGAGCAGCTGCTGCTGCCGTCCCTGGTAAGACAATTCCTTTTGGGTTTTTTTTTGGGGGGGTGGGAGTCAAGCACGCCCTAGCAGCTGGGGAGGGCAAGCCCCGGCAGCTGGGGAGGGGAGGCCCTGAGGTTTTACCAGTGCGGGGGGAGGAGGAGGCAAACCAAGCCCCCCCCCCGCATGGTAAATCGCGCCGAGGCGCAGAATTGGCCCCTGACTCCCGCGGAATTTTTTTTAAAATTCCGCGGAAGAATCGGGGCTCTGCCTATAGCGAAAGCTTTGCCATCAATAAAACTGACTGACTGACTGGCATAGGGAAGTGAATTTGGCACATCCTGATTTCCAGATCCATACCATCTCCACTGCTCTGTGTGCTTGTCAGGAGTGCTATGCTTTGCCCTACCAGGATGCTTTCGTAGACGAGCACGCAATATTTTGTTGAGTCACACATGCAATTTCTTTGCAATTGCTTAAGAAACAATTGCATAGGGGAGTAGGTTTATATGACATCCCTCCCATCCATACACACACCCTGGTACTTGAAACTGCTTTTACAGAGATTTTTTCCAAAATTGTGTAATCAGAATGTGATTTTTGGTGAGCAGTAGGAGCATATGCACACACTGGTTATGCCTATGACCTCATATGTGCTACCAGGAAATGGGGCACAATTGCTTCAATCATGTTTAACTAACAGGGCACACAGTAGCTACATGTGCATAGGCACTGATGCAAGCAAAGTTGAATGGGCTGATACTAATGCAACATTTAACTGCTCATCTGTATTCCTCCACACAGTGCAACAACGGAGAGAGACAAATAATTTATTTCCCCATCAGTGTGCTCTTCCTAATGGCAATATAAAGCATAATGAACAAATTATAGTAAAAATTATCCTCCTAAAATTACTCTCACTGGGATGTACACTGTAGGATATATTATTGTTAAGTGACAAGGAACACACGGTATGCGCAATGGAGGAGAGAACCAAGGAGTTGGCAGAAGATGTCAGAGTGCATGGGCAGCTAGAAGAAAGGTAATGGGAGAGCTGTGGAACTGGCAGTGAAACAGTTGGTTAAAAGGGGAAATGTATATTTCATGGGTGCAATGCTGTCTAGTCAATGGTTTAGAAACAGTGGGACCCACAGATGTAAAAGAAAATCTAGATGGTATTTATTTATTTATTTTATTCACATTTATTCACTGCCCTCCCTGTAGAGGCTCAGGGTGGCTCACAATTAATAAAACAATAACAATAAAACCCAAACAATAAAACCTCCCTGTAACAGGGAAGCGCTGGGCACCCCTGTTTCAAGGGAGACGGCAGGAGCTGTCTCTTTAAGAGAGAACGGCCAGGCGGCGGCTCCGCAGGCGGCGGGGGTTTAAAATCTGCCGCCTGTAATTGACATGGAGCTGATGCCACGGGGAGACTGGCCAGCAGCAGCTGAGGCTGCGCCGCGGGATTGCCAGACCTGGAAGCAGGGAAGGAAGGGCCAAGGGGCTCAGAGAAGGAGCTGGGGTTTGGAGGAGGAGCCCGACCCAAGGAGCTGGCAAAGACAGCAGGAGGTTGGGGCCAGCAAGGAGCTGGGAGCCGCGGGTGTGAGAGACACAGAAACTTTGAGTTGCCCGGAAGGGCTTGGCTAAAGAAAGCGTGGACGCCTGCTGAGCTCCCCAGAGGGGGAGACTCTACAGACTCCGGGAGTCAGGACTGGGGCAGGACTGATCCCCAGGACAGTGAGGAAGGGCTGTGTCCCTGAGGTAGGGGCTGAGACCCCGAGTATTGAGAGGGGCTGTGACCCCAGGAGGGGCTGCATCCCTGGATGGAGAAGCTCTAAGCGAGGGGCAGTTGTACAGCCTCGAGAGGGTCAGGGAGTGTGAACAGTGGGAAGGGGCTGAGACCCCGAGAGGGGTAGAGTCCCCGAGTATTACCTGGAATATTGGGATGGGGTGGAGACCCCAAGAGGGGTGGAGTCCCTGAGTAGGGCTGATGCGGCAGCAGCTGTTACTGCGCCGCGATTCCGTTCTGCCATTTCGGAATTGCCCGCGCCACACCGCGACTTTTCTGCGGATATTCCGCTAATTCCGCCGGAATTCTGCAAATCGCGGAATTGCGGAAAAATTGTGGAAATTGCAGAAAACCGCTATTCCGCTATTTTGTGGCGCTGGCGGAATTGCGGAAATAGCGAAAATGTCATGTTTCCATGATTACACTAAGTAGCGGAATTAAATAAGAGGAACCGCGGAACCACGGAATGACACTAGTGGAATGAAAGCCTCTGCCATGCCGTTCCACTAATTGCGGAAACACTGTTTCCGCCGGAAATAGCTACCGCTGTGACATTCCGCTACAGCCCTATCCCTGAGTACTGACTGGGGCACCGTAGACCCCAGGAGGGGCTACAGTCCCAGATGGTGTTACCGAGCGAGGGGCAGCTTTAAGACCCTGAAGCGGGCCAGGGTAAGAAATAAATAAACCTTGAAATTTTGGGGTGCGTTGGTGTTGCTTCCCATCACCCCAAAATAGATCCCTGGCAGGCAGAGTCTGCTAACCTCCCACCCTCCCTCAAACTCTCCCCTTCTCCCTCAACCCTACCCAAAACCCCAACCAACCCCTGTCCCTGCCCACCAAATGCTTTTTCAAATAAAAATGTTTTACACCGCCTCCAGAAGATGCTTACGCTCAGGCTCAAGCAAATTTCTTGGGGAAGGGAGTTCCACAAAACTGGGGCAGCAACTGAGAATGCCCTTCTGCACGCTCCTGGCCCACGGACAAGGATAACAGATGGAACCTGCAAGAGGGTGCCCCCGGCAGATCGTAGGGGCCGCAATAGAACATGGTAGGACAGGCGGTTTTTCAGATATATGGGACACAGATTGTCTAGGACTTTAAAGGTCAAAACCAGCACCCTGAATTGTGCCCAGAAAGCTATAGGCAGCCAGTGCAGACTTTGAGCACCGGTGTAATGTTCTCCCAGTAACTCGTCCCTGAAAGGAGCTGAGCCGCCACATTCTGCACCAGCTGCAGCTTCTGAACAGTCATCAAGAGCGTGCTGCAGTATCTAGCCTCGAGGTGATGAAAACATGGATGACAGTGGTCAGATCCGAATTGGAAAGAAAAGGCCTCAGCCGCCTCACCAGATGGAGTTAGTGAACAGTGCTCCTGGCCACCTCCACCACCTGGTATTCCGGACACAGAGAGGGATCCAAGAACACTCCAAGGCTGTGAATCTGACTGACCAGAGGGTGCTGGACCCCGTCAATAACTGGTGTCCCAACCCCTTCCAAGTCACAAGACTGGCCAATCATCATCACTTCAGTCTTGTCAGGATTCAGCTTCTATTAGCTCACCCTCATCCAGTTCCTGACAGCAGCCAGACATCGAGTAAGCACTGAGACTGAGGGACCCAGGTCAGATGAAAAAGAGAGGTAGAGCTGGGTGTCATCAGCATATTGATGACACTTCACCCCAAACCACCGAATGAACTCGCCCAGCTGCTTCAGATACACACTGAACAAGAGGGGAGACAGACTAGAAGCCTGAGGGGACACCACAGGGAAGGTCCCAAGGGGATGACGAGCAATCATCCATCACCACCTGCTGGGACCTCCCCGACAGGAAGGAGTGGAACCACTCAAGAAAGGTCATAAGGTCATGTTAGTTGCCCCGGGCTGCCTGTGGCAGGAGGGGTGGGGTCCAAGATTTCAAAATAAATTAATAAATAACCCCTGCCAAATCCTGCGGTCATGTCAACAACACCCCATGATCGACTATATCAAAGGCTGCTGAAGGATCTAACAAGATCAACAAAGTAGAATTCCCGTTGTCCATCTCAAGGTACAGATCATCGACCAAAGCCATAAGTACTGTCTCCATGCCACACCCAGGACAAAAACCTGACTGAAACGGGTCCAGGAATCCAACAGCGTCAAGATGAGCCTGGGCTGTCAGGCAACCACCCATTCAATAACCTTACCTAAAAAGGGAAGATTAGAGACAGCCTGATAGTTGGCCAGGAATTACTAGCATTCAAAGATGGTTTCTTAAGCAGGGGCTGGACCACAGCTGTTTTTAAGAGCATCTGGCACCCTCCTCTCCCGTAAGGAGGCATTGACCACCCCAGCCAACAATGGCCCCAATGTCTCCCGGCTGGCTTTCACTAGCCAGGATGGTCAAGGATCTAATTCAATGCTTTTAATTCACAACTGGTTGCCCTCATCACCCCAAGCACCCCCTTCCCACATACACATATCAGTGGGCAATACCAATGGAAAGTGTCCAAGCAAACAGGACAAGACTGTGCTTCCATAACCCCAAACTCTGATTCTGCAGTTGAAATGTCAACTTGTCTGTTGTCATCACCTCCCTGCTATCAGTGCCTGCTGTACAGCCTGTGTGCTCGGTTCATGCAGCTGTGCTGTGTCCGCACCCCACGCTTCACTCGGTAGCTGTCCCATGTTGCAGCCTGTGGCCATATTGTGTGTCCTTGGAGCTCCCCTTCTTCCCTTCCCAGGCCACATGGGAACAGGGGGCCCCTCACTCCTTGCTGCTCATAGCCTCTGCCTGCTGGACCATGTCCGGCAGTGCTACCCCGGGGCTCCCACGCCCTGGATTGCCTGGCGCCCTCCATAGTTGGGCCCTCCACGACCTGTGGCATTCCCAGTCCATGCAAATGCTCCTATGCTGCCCTGACACCCTCTCTGGTGCCTATGTTGTGCCTATTCCAGACCCTGAGGCCTCCCAGGACACGGTCTGGGATACAGACAGTGGGGATGAGGGGAGCTCCCAGAGCTCCATGGCACTCGCAGGGCGGATGAGGGGATGGCCCAGGAAGCAGCAGGGTGGGGGGGGGGGGAGGCAGCGGAATACATAATTTGGCACGGGTACCATTCCCTGCAGCTCCAGGCAGTTGTGGACCACCGGGGCCACTTCATCAACATCTTCACCGGCCACTCTGGCTGCAGCCACGATGCCTGGATCCTGACCATCTCACCCCTCTTTGCCCAGATGTACAGGGGGGACTCTTCTGACATGAGGATGTCCCGAATCAAGGGGGTGCTTATGGCCCTCTGAATCCTGGGGGACCTGGCCTATCCCCTCCTCCGCTGGCTCATAAAGGAGTACCCGGTCCCCAGGAACCCAGTGGAGGTGCTGTTCAACTCCCGGCTATGCACCTCATGATTGGTGCCTGCTGTGTCCTGCACAACATCTGTGAGACCAATGGGGCAGCCTTGGCGTTCCCCATGCCCCAGCAGCCACCAGAACCCGTGATATTGTATGTGAATGCAGAGAACCCGAGGGAGTACCGTTATGCCAAGTGGATCCGTGCTGCCCTTGCAAGGTGTATCACCAGTGATGCCAGGAGTGCGCTGGGCAAACCCTCGCCCGGCCCCACAGGTCATCGCGCCTCACCCTAGGCGATGCCCCCAGCCCCTTCCCAAAGCAGAGTGTCTGACAATGAAGGTGAAGGATGGGTACACCCGTGCTTTTATTGTACATTATGTGTGCCCCATCACCCCTCCCCCCTGCTTCTCCCTGTCCCACTCTACCTCCCCCTTCCCCCCTACCCTGCTGCTTCCTGGGCCATCCCCTCGGCCATCCTGTGAGTGCAATGGAGCTCTGGGAGTTCCCCTCACCCCCACTGTCTGTATCCCAGACCGTGTCCTGGGAGGCCTCAGGGTCTGGAATGACCTGTGCGGTAGGGAGGGGGGGCAGTGCCGGACGGGACCCCCTGGGTAGCTGCTGCCTCTGGAAGCCAGGTGGGACCAGGAGCCAGATGTGCGGGCCCTGCGGGCATGCCGGTGGCTGGGGCGGTGGTGGTGGCAGTGGTGGCACCGCGGGGGCCGGCTGAGGTGCTGGGACCAGTAAGGTGCTGGGGGGAGCAGCATGATGTACGCGCTCATGGTCCCTGCATGCAGCAGCAGTGATGTGCCTATGTCCAGGGACCAGTCCATTTTCCTGGTGTGCTCCGCTCTCAGCTGATATATGGCTTGATGTAGCAGCCCCAATGCCTCCATCTGCCTGGTGTGCTCCCAGTGCTCCCGCCACCTTTCCTCACACAGTTCTGCCTCCAGGTGCCGGTCCCTGGCCTCCGCTTGATGCAGGGCCCTCTCCATGGCTACTCCATATGGTCGATGGCCTCTATCATCCTATCGCCCTGCCCCATGCTGGTCCGGACTATGTCCTCTGCCAGGTCCTCCCTCCAGTGCCGTACCCATGCCCTGTGCTCCCACATTCGCTGTGCTGGGGGCACGGGGTTGGCTTGTGGGTGCGCTGCTGGGTGCCCTGTTCGGGAGCAGATTGGAGAGCGTTAGTCAGGCTTGTTTGCATGCCACCTGTCCTGGTGCAGTGCTGGGGGTAGTAGGTGGGCCCCCTGGGGGCTAGCTGGCTGCGGACCTCCCCTTCGGTGCACCCCCATTGTGCCCACCTGCCATGGTACCTCACCTTGCTCCTCTGGCTGCTGCTGAGGCTGCTCCCCTCTGTCCCCCTCACCTGGCGGTCCCATGTGCCAGAGCACATGTGCATCTGTTCAGAAATGGTGTGTATGTGTGTGTCGCATTACCCTAGCATGGACCCGGTCCCCATCCCACCATCCCCCCTCCCTCTGGCACCAGAGTCCAGCCTGCTGTGCCTGTCCCCCCTGTTTTGAGTGCGGTTGGGCCCCCGTGCACCCCAGCCCCTTCCCATGTTCCTGGGGGCCACAGGGATGGGCCCCCACCCCTTGGCCCTCCCCCTATGGACTGTCACCATGGTCCATCCTAGCCACTTGCCTACCTTCTATGTCCATCTCAGATCCCTCTGAGGCTGACCCCTCCGTGTGGCTGTGGTCCCCCTGCATCCACTGGCTGAGGGTGACCAGTGTGCCGGCCTTGGATCCACCTGAGTCAGACTGCGGGTGTGGGCTCCTGGTGCTGGTGCACAAGTGGGGCCTGCTGCTCCCCGAGATCCCGGGGCGTTCCTCTGGTCGGGCTGGGTCCCCGGAGTCGGTGCCTGCGTGCGGGGCTGCCATGGGTGGGGGTACATTGGCCCATTCCCTGCCCTGGACCATGGCGCTCCCCACTAGCTGTGGCGCGACTATGGAGCCCTTCATGTGTAGGATGCAGTCCAGGGCATCGTAATAGGGGGCGGTCCATAGTCCATGTCTGGACCACCAGTTATTGCCCTTAATGGCCTTGTACCCCCTCTTTAGCTCCTTGGCCTTTGTGCAGCATTGGGCCACAGTCCTGTGGTGCCCAGCCACCTCCATGTCCCCCACGATCTCTGTGAACACAGCTCCACCTGGTGCTCCAGTGACTCCCAGATCCGGATGAACTCTTGGGTCTCCTTGTTGCCCCCATTGCCCCCTTTACGGGTGTCACCATCTCCCACGGGTGTCTTCCTGCTCCTCCTCCTCCTCCACTTGCCCTCTGTGCGTCTCCTCCGGGGGCTCCGGCTCCTGGGCCCGTTTCCGAGTCTGTGGGTCATACGGTGTGTGTGTGTTAGTTGCCTCATTCCTTCAGACCCACGGCCCGCCTCCCTGCCCCCTCCCACCGGGCACCCCCTTTTGTGCTCCCGTGCCACTGTGCATGCCCCCCCTCGCTCTCCTTACCCGTTTCCGGGGTGCCTCCGTCCCCTGGCCAGTTGTCCCCTGTGACGTGGCCTGCCCCTGCTGCTGCTCTGCCACCTCCTCCTCCCTTCCTTGCTCACCCTCCGCCCTCCTCTCCCGTCCACCTTGCTCCATCCCACTCCATTCCCCTGCTGCTGTGTGACATTTAAATATCTCTCCTTGGTCTGTGTGTTGCTCATTGCCTGGCAGTGACACTGCATGCTTGCGTCACGGTTGGGGATCATTTTGTTTGATCCCGCCTGGTGGTTGCCGTTCAGTCATTACTTTTTGTGGTTTCCTCGTGGGAATCTCTTTGACCACGATTCTGGGGATGGTCCTGTCCTGACCTCCAGAACCGTGGTTTGACTTTGATCCCTATGGGTGATTGACTGTGGTGAACATCTGAATAACGCTGATCAGACATTCAGCCCCACTGCGGGATTGACTGTGGGTCACTGTGGTTGACTCTGATCTAGTAATGTCTGAAATTACCCAGGGAATCAACTGGGCAGCAGGGTGGTCAGTACACCAAGAGGATCCCCAATCTATCCCCAGCTAAATCCAGCATAAGGTCGACAAACTGTAGATCAGATGAGTTAGGCACCAGATACCTCCGAAAGGCCAAGGTTTCTTTACAGACCATGGCTACTCTACCGACCCCACCACCCCCAATCCAGTAAGGTCACTGTAATGCTGGATTGTAATGTTGGATTGCTCTGTTATCATATGAGATTGGTGGACTCATCCTGAATAAAATTGTAGATGGTAGATGATTTGTTTGTCACCGACCTCGCATTAAGCAGCCACAGTGCCAGTTCACAGGCCCTGTGGTCTCAACACCCAAATATCTAGAGACAACAGGAGAGTAGGACATGGGAACCGACACCAAGAATCCCTCCCCAAAGCCTTATCCTCCTCACTGTCATATCACCCCATACCCAACATGAACCCAATAGCTGCCCCTCAATCCTCACTGCCCCAGAAAGGCTTCCCTCCCTGGCTACTGATTAACAATTCCTCCCCCTCCAAAATGACAACACTCAAAGGGTCCATCTCTTGGTTAACAGTATTAAATGAAGCTGAGAGATCTAACAGAATCAACAGGGTCGACCGACGCTGATCCAACTCACGGTAGAGGTTGTCAACCAACATGTCAACCCCCGTCAGTGGCGACTCCCTAGGTGGCTATTGTGGGGCTCTTGGAGGCCGCAACAACCTGCAACTGGCCCCCCTGCATGAGCTGCGGCACTCCCGCCACCTACATTGCCCCCAGCACCACCTGCACATCTGCCGCTGTGTCCGGTTGCCGAGGCAACCCATGACAACAACACACTGGCAACAGCGTGTCCCTCCACCTCACAGGATGCAGACGTGCCCCGCCTCCCTGTGTGTTTCTTCACCCGTCTCCAGGCACGTAGGGAGGTGGGGTCTGGCATACAAATACCAGCGCCACCAGACAAGTGGTGACGGTAATCGGAGCTGAGAAGCTGGCCCCTCAAAGCTAAGTGTGACTTGGTGATTCTTGCTGTTAATATTTCCCCTTTGTACTTCTCCGTTGTATCCTGTGTCAGCTCCCCCCCTTGCCTTACCCTGGTCCCTCTGTGTTGTCTTCGTTTGGTGCATGTGTTGGTTGCTTGTCCCCTTCTCCCCATCCTGGATTATCTTCCCATCCCTGTGGAGTGTGAGAGCCCTAAGATCCCCCTTCTTGGTCCTGGTCCCTTTTCCCCATACTGCCCCACACACTACCTCACTGCCCTACCTCATCCCTCTCTGTGTGGGTGCGTGCGTAATTGGGTCATGCCTTCATACCAAAGCTCTGCGCCCTATGATGATAGGGGCCTGACCTCTTGTAGGTCATATAGGTCACAACACTATCCTGACGGGCATTTTCTCCCAGGGCCTCCCTTGCAGAGCGTGCAACTGTGGTCACTGTGTGAGTGGGAGGGTTCCCCCCTGTCTTCCTGATTCCCCTTTCCCAGTGACACAACACCACAAGTGCAGTCTCAGTTCCAAAATCTGGTTAAAATCCGGATTGCAAGGGATCCAGAAAACTGACACGATCCAGTTGCCTCTGAAGCTGCTGAGCCACCACACATTCAATAATCTTCCATAATAGGGGAAGGTTCGAAACTGGCCAATAGTTCACAGGGGAGTCAACATCTAAAGATGGTTTCTTGAGCAGAGGTCGCACCACCACCTCATTAAGGCAACCCGGCACTCTGCCCTTCCTAAAGGAGGCATTGACCACCCAGCCAGCAACGGCCCCAATGTCTCTCAGCTGGCCTTGACCAGCTAAGACAGGCACTGGTCAAGTTCACAACAGGTGGCTCTAACAACCTCAAGGACATCCTCCGCATCAGTGGGCAACACCCACTGAAACTGATCCCACAAAACAGGACAAGGTGGGGCTTCTATTACCTCTGATTCTCCCACTGCACTAAATGCGGCATTGAAGTCATGGTGAATCTGGGTGATTTTATCCACAAAAAAGTCAACAAACATGTCACAGTGAGCACTTGAAAATTCCAGTTCCAGGCGGAGGGAGGCTGAACTGACCAGCCCCCTCACCACCTGGAACAGCTCAGCTGGACGCAACTTTGTGGATGCAATGAGAGCAGCAAAAAGCCTCTTCTTTGCTGCCCGCACAGCCATAGCTTAGGTTCGTAAATTAGCTCTATGCTGCAATTGGTTGGCTTCAGTATGAGAACAGCACCACCGTCACTCCAACCGCCGCCCTTCCCACTTCATTGACCGCAGGCCCTCCATAAACCAGGGGGACCTTATGTTCAGGGAGTGGATGTCTATGAGCCATTCGGTGTGCCTTGGTCAGTAAGGTGTTCCAAAGAGCCATGAGGTTGTTGAGCGAATGGTCGTCAAGATCGAAGGGTAGCTCTCCTAGAGCATTCCGGAACCTCTCCGGTTCCATAAGTCTCTGGGGGCGAACCAATTGAACTGGTTCCGCACCTTTCTGGGGGCAGACGTGCACCAGGAGACTGTCCTGAAGGAGGTAATGATCCATCCATGACAAGGGCACAGTTGACACCTCCATCTCAAGGCCAGTGAAGAATATCAGGTGATCAGCTGCATCATGAGGCTTTTTTCCTTACGATTGTCAGGGCTGGATTTCGAGCCCAAACAGTCAGAAGAAAATGCTGTTGGCTGAGCATGCAGCAGAAAGCCGACAGGTATTGGAGGCACACAGCCTGGAGGCCAGCCAGGAGCAGTGTGCGCTGATTGGAACGAGGCTGGCACTAGATGTGAGCTTGCCTGGAAGAGGTACTCTATGAGACTCTGGGAGGGGGTTGTATTGTGGCAAAAGCATGTCTGACTATGGGGCCAGGCAGACAGTGGATGTTTTTACCCAGACGTTATCCTGGACAGCCTGATCAAGCTGCTTAATCCATGCTATGCATAGTTTAGACAGGCATTTCTATTTTGGATTGAAATTTTAGCCCAGGATAGCTTTCAACACTAGCACGGATGAGTGTGAATCCCATAGTGCATTGCAGGTACTTCTACTTTCTGGGATTGCAATGTCACTTCCTGTGATCCGCTGTGCATTATGAGTGCTATTCCTTATATATAAGAAATCCCTTGCGCCTGCAAATTGCAACAATGTATCATTTGAAATGAAGGGTCCTCTCACTGGTACTTGGAAAGTTCATGGTACACATCCATGTTACAGTGTATGAGACAGTGGCGGTGGGCCCTCTAGGAAAGCAAGGGCTATGCCCCGCCTGGCCCCAGGACTCCACCAGCCAGTGGCAGGAAAAGAAAAAAAAGTTGGCTGTGTCGCTGGCATTGGCATTGCGGTGAATATGCAGAGCCACCTTGAAGAACCTTGTTCAGAGAGGCAGAAACCTTCTGAAGGTTTCTGCCTCTCTAAACAAGGTTCTTCAAGGTGGCTCTGCACATTCTCCCCCCCCCAAAGGCTTCCTAAGGAAGCCTTCAGGGTCAAAAGGGAGGTGTTCTCCCTTTATGCGAAGTGGGCAGCTAGAAGCGCCATCCACTTCGCATAAAGGGACCCTGCAATGGAACAGTGCCACAGGGGGTACTGTTCCATTGCAGGGGCTGGGCAGGGGGAAAGTTCATATGGGGGCGCTCAATAGAGGTGCCCCTCATATGAACTAAGAACTGGGACCTGGGAGCTGCTGACGCGCGTGCAGCTCTTAGCCTCCCCGAGTCCCTTCCTCCCTCCCTGCTGGGTTCCAGCAGAGAGGGAGGAAGGGACTCGGGGAGGCTAAGAGCTGGATGCAGAATCTCCCTCCCCCCTGGATGCAGGCAGCGGCGCTCAGGAC
>QEPC01005594.1:5087244-5102862 GCA_003113815.1 Sphenodon punctatus | reverse complement strand
GTGCTCCGAACTCTGCACTGGCTGCCGATAGTGTACCGGGCCAAGTTCAAGGTCCTAGTGATGATCTATAAAGCCCTATACGGTCTTGGCCCCTCATACCTTAGGGACCGCCTCACCTTTCGCGCTCCAGGGCGGCTCCTGCGGTCTGCCGGGGGTGCCCTCTTGGAGGTCCCCCGTGTTAAACGGGGGGCCACGATGGAGAGGGCATTCTCGGTAGTGGGGCCGCGGCTGTGGAACTCCCTTCCGGAGGAAACTCGCCTGGCCCCAAGCCTTTTAACATTTCGGTGGAACTGTAAGACCTGACTGTTTGCCCAGGCCTTTGGGGGAGGGTAGGGAGGGTTTTTTTAATCCCCATCCCATTTGTTTTGTCTAGCCCTGTTAATATTTATATTGAATATTTGATTGTTTTTATCTGAATTTTAATGCATTTTATTGTTTTAATTGTTATGTTGTGAGCCGCCCCGGGCTGCGTTGCAGGAGGGGCGGGATATAAATTTGTTTAAATAAATAAATAAATAAATAAACTTGGTTGGTTTTAGTCAAACCTCCTACACACAACATAGCAGTTCTTAGGGAAAGGCTTTTTATACAAATCTTGAGGCCAACCCATACTTCCCAACATTTCCAGCAGAAAAGGAAGGACCAGCTCCACCCCTCAGCAAATAAACTCCACTCCTTTGTGTGTGTGCACGCGTGTGCACGTACACACACACACACACACACACTCCCCTTCCAATTTTCCAAGTGCATAAAGTGGGACCTAATTATTCCTGCTTTCCATTGAACTTAGGTCCTTTTCACATGAGACGCCCCCACCCATCTCTACGCAGTTTCAGTTCCATGGGAACAGGCGCACACCCACCATGGGCACACACCCCACCCACCATGGCCGGTTTGAAAAGGGTCTAAGTTTCTTATCATTCCATGGAGCCATTGTCCTCACAAATATTTTTCCTGGGAGACAACCAGTAATGAGGTGAGTCTCTCTTGCTTTCTCTCTCGCTTTCCTTAGAGGGATATTTTTATACCCCGAAAGAGGGATACTGGGATACATCATCCAAAAAGGGACCGTCCCTCCTAAGTAGGGGCTGCTTGGAGATAAGCCAACATTTTAACTATGGGTGTTCTCATACGTGATGGCACTTGGGAGCTGCTACAGACTTAGGCTGCATTCAGATGTGCGCTTAATTCGCACAGCACCGGCGGCGGCATCGTGCGATTTTAAAGCAACGCGCACTTCCGGGTTGGTGTGACTGCACCGAGTGCGCACAATTCAGCGTAATGCGAACTGTCGGAGTGCGGTTTTAAAAGCTGCTCCGAGCTGTCGCACTCCGACAGTTCACATTATGCTGAATTGGTGCATTCACACCAACCCAGAAGTGCGCGTTGCTTTAAATTGCACGATGCTGCCGCTGCTGCTGTGCGAATTAAGCGCACATCTGAATGCGCCCTTACCTGATCCAGAGAAGGGCTGCCCCAGGCCGGGGCCCCAAATTAACGTGATGGGAGTCGGGCCACCAGAGAGGGTATCTGCCTGCGCTGCACCCTTCCCTCCAACAGGCAGCCATGGCAGCCAATGATGGCTGCCATGGTGCCTGGAACCTGTGAGGACTCTAGACTGGGTCCAGTAGAGTAGGCTTTCAAATGTGATAGCCCACTTTACGCCTGGATGGGCAGTCAGATCCTGGCTGTGGTGGTGGCAGCTAGCCCAGGCTGTAAGTTGGAGACTTTCCTGAATTGCAGCCTGGGCTAACTGCCACCGTGGCCAGGATCCATTCTGGGTGAACATCTTTGCCCCGGTAACTGACATGATGGTGGCCCAGGGGTTAAAGTGGCATAAAGTGCGGTAAAGTGGGTCACAGTCATGTCTGAAAATATCTGTGTCAGCATTGTCCACATATGAGTGTCTCGCCAAACCATCTTTGTGTCTTCTTTCATGTTGCCTTATATGGAAAGAACATGCACCTAGAATTACCTTTGCCTATTTCACCTTCCTCCTCCTTAACACCCAGTTCTGTGTGATACCTATGAGGAATTAGCTTACAGGTGATGGTTTGGTTGATGGGCAATTGACACTTGCTTTATCTAAATAATTACAACCTAGTAATAAAATTTAGTTTTAATTATTATACAATAATCCCGTGTCTCAATTTTCTTCTTGGATAAGGAGGAAATAGTTTCATCCAGTGTAAATCCCCCCCCACCCCGACGTCCATTGGCACTACTCGCAGTGCACATGGACCCGTTCCCCAGCCATGCCTGTTTAAAATCAGTGTATAATTCTGCCTTACACCCTGATCCTGACTGTGTGCCTCAACTCAAAGGTCCATCCCTGGATGCCCTTACACTGCACTAGCTCTGTGTTTCTCCTGCCTGCTGGCAGTAGCCTCAGCAGGAGACTGAATAGAATACCATTAAATCACAAGGGAACTGCTGTCTGTTGGGAGATCAGTGCTTATTTCCAGCAGGCAGCAGTCATTCCTGGTCTGCTAGCAATAGCCCTGGCCAACTGGAGCTTCTGTGGGTGGGCTAGGGAAAGCTGATGCTTGCCAGAAATCAATGTTGATCCCAAGTTTGCAGCAACCACCTTTTCTCTGTTACAAGAGAAGCGAGCTAGCCTGATTACGAGCCAAACCTGGGGCAGCTGTTCCAAAAGAAGCAGAAGCAACTGCCCCCAGGTTTGGCCCATAACCAGGTCTGTTTGCTTGTGAATAATGAACAATATAATGGTGTAAAAAGATGGACAGCTGCTCCACCTCTGCCCTGCCCATCCCCAGGTGGCCCGTCCGTGTAAAGGTGAGCCACCAGATGTGCAGGTGGAGCAGAGACAGGACAGACTTTGCCTGCTCTGGGATAGCTCTGCTGCTGGTGCTCCGGAACATCCAGGAGCACTGCTAGCGGAGCAGGCCACACAAACTTGGGACACTAGCTGGAGATGGGGCTGCAGTCCGTCTGCTCAGCGGACAGCTTCAGCAGCTCAACTCTCCGAACGGGGGACTGGCCTGGGCAATGCCATAGAGCTATGGACAGAAGCCTAGAGCATCAGGTGATCCATCCGCAACTGTATGGTGTGTGCAGGGTGCTGCACAGACAGACTGTGGGCCACGGAAGCTGCTGGGTCTATATAAACCTGGTGCAGGCGGGGCTGGATGCGGGGGATATGGGACTCGCCACCCCTGGAGCAGGACCGAGGGTGGCCAGATCTAAGTCCATCTGAAGACACCCAGTGTGAAAGTGGCCTAAATCTAAGAGCAGCTCCAAGAGAAGATGGTGTTGAAAAATTAAGAGCACAGAAGATGTCTAAGATACAGGCCTGATCACCAGTCCTGAAAAAGGCAAATAGGATTAGGAGAATTTCAAATACTGTGTGGGATGTAAACACACTCATTTTCAGTGAAACTATCTAGAGGAAATTACTCCACCTGGAGTGATTTCGAAATGATAGAGGACAGAATTGCCAAGCAATGATGGGAAGTAAACTGGGGAAGCTGGATTTGTGAGTGCTGGAAGAGAGACAGGCTTAAACAGAGTTGCTTCTGGCAAGATCTTTGCAGAGGCCCAGGTGTTGTCTTAGTGAAGCTCTGCTTTGCCATCTTTGCTCAAGGTGAACAGGACTTTGCTCAAGGTGAACAGACTAGGAGAACTATGCTGGGGAAGGGAAGATGGTGGCAAGGAAAGCATTTGCCTCTAGTCTACCCACCTGCGACCCCCACGCCCCGTCCAATGACCATGGAATTTTGTATGGTGTAGGAGAAAAGTCTAGCAACATTAGAGGCAGGTATGGGCATTGGGAAGCAACTCTGAAAGAGCAGAGATGGTCTTCCTGGGCATCAGGAGGCAATGTTGCAGCTCTTGGATTCTCATTGATTCTTATCATGGCTGTAAGAGGCTCCCGCTGGGCCCAGTATAAGTTGCTGCAGGATCTGTTCCCAAGCAATGCGCCAACAATACTTTTCTTTTCCCCAAGTGCTGGTTTATTGTACACTCTGCAAAGACCTTACCCTATATATAAACAATACACTCCACATATCACTTTAGTTTAGTTTTATTTTGCATTGGCACAAGCTTTTGCCATGGCCATAAAAATAGGGGCACAGACACATGCAGAGACACAGAGCAGCACACACACATACACCCCAGCCCCTCAGCCGATCACCTACTGTTATTGCCGCCACTCCTTAAAGGTCCAGGGCCGCTGTGTGCGCCCTGGACATGGAGACCCCACTGCCTCCTGCCCTGAGGGGATCCCCTTTGTCCTCTCTGGCTGTGAGGACTTTCCAGCCCCAGAGAACGCCACCCTGGGCAGGGAGGGGACCCCAACACGCCAGCCAGATGCAGCTCTTCTCTCCAGCCACAAGCTCCAAATGGGGAGGGATACAGTCACGGCTCCTCTCCCTGCTGCTGCCGCTGCCTGCTTAGCACAGGCTGGGGGAATCCTCCACACATCTCAGTGAGGGGAAAGTTTGGAGAGAAGGGGTCAGGGTGCCCTCTCCTCCTCCTCTGCAGACCCTCACCTCAGCGCTGCAGCCTCCTGCCGCCATGTTTCATCTCTGGTATGCTGGAACTACATTTTCCAGCATGCCACACTGCGAAACATGGCAGCCCCCATCCTGTGCATGTACACTGCGGGAGCTTCTCAAGCACTCCGTGGAGACAGCAGTGATGGCGGCAGCAGCAGCAGCAGGACAGGCAGCGGCGACTGGAGCTATAAGAAGAGAAGGAGGCAGGGAGGGAGGCCAGCGAGAGGTAGATGAGCAAGCGGGCAGGCAGGCGGTGGGGTGTGTGTGGCTTTGCTAGTTCCTTCCCTGCTGCCAAGGGGGCTGGGGTGATTACTTACTTAGAATTTTAGTGTATGGCAGAGTGTGCATGCGTTGCATAACTTTCAGCTTTTTGTGCCTTCCATACACTAAAACAGGCTTTAAAATCCTTGTAATTATAAAAGTACTACTATCCCATTAAAAAAAAAATAAGCAAAGGAACTCCTGCTTGACAGGCTTGAATTTTCTAAAAACCTAGTCAGTTTCAAAGACATAGCCTTAAATCCCCAAAGCCCTTCAGCTCGAGACGGACAGAATATGACAAAAAAACCTGCTCCTCAGTCTGCAATTTCTAAACGGCTGTATCTTAGCCATTTTCATTGGATTTGCCTGAAAATTTCATAGTTTTCAACCTCTCACCCATGAGACCTTCTATGTAATTTTTTTAAATGATAGACTAAATCGTGTTTATTTTATAAGCAATAGGATGCTCATCTATTGTAATAAATATTGCTACATGCCTTAACTATCCAGGGACTACTGTCCTCCTGGATAATACAACATAAAACTACCTATTGCCTCACAGCTTACCATACCTTTTCCTCTGAGAGTTAGGGCACCTGATAAAGTAGGCCCCCTGCCCTAGCTCACTTCCTAAAAGCCAGTTTTTTACCCAGTACCTGCTGAGGTAAGCCCCCTCCTATGTAGCTAAGCTCCTCTCAGGCTTCACCCTTACAAGAACCACTGGCCTGGCCCCCTTGATAGCCAGTTTCCAGGGAAGCCCTGTATAGTACAGGGTCTCAGGGCAGGCTCCCATGCCCATTCAGCTGAGCTCTCCAGCAAACAAACTCTCAGCCCTGAGGTAGTGCTTTTGAGCTCCAACTTGCCTCTCCCTGATGGTCTCCCATTCTGAGCCCCAGCTCAGCTTCTTATAGATGCAGCGGTCAGCTGGGTTACAGCCAACTGCCCCCTGCCCCCAGTGAGAACACTCAGCTGCACCCTAGCTTGGTTCTTAGCCACCTGTCCCCTTAAAGGGTCACATAATTGCACTGCACCCCACGGGCTCCACCCCTGCAATGACACCCCCACTGGCTCTTTGGGCCTGAACCAGCGAGAACTTTCAGTGACCATCACACTGCTCCTAGTGGCAGAATGCTTCAAATAGGCCCTAGGATTTATAATATATGGGGAAACGTTGGGGGTTTCCATTTCCCCTTGAGAAAATCTGCTGCTTCACTTTGTTCTCCACATTATTGACCATCTACAACAAACTAACTAGCGCCAGACTAGGGTGGCCATACCTCCCCTTTAAAAAGAGGGTGCTTATGAAAAATACATGGTGCAGGGCTGCACTGGAACCAATGCAGCCCTGCACCATGTATTTTTCATAAGTGTCTTCTTTTAAAGGGGAGGAATGGCCACCCTACTCCAGACTCATGGGTGAAGATAAAATACAGGGCCCCTGGTGGCCCCACCCCTATTGCCCTGCCTTGAGGAGGGCACCCTCCGCAGGGTCCTAGACGTGCTTAAGTTTAGGAGCACATTGGGAGGCAGTGGAGGCTCTATACCCTGCCCTGATGAAACTGGGCCACTGCAGGATCCCCAGAAGTAGAGAAAAAACAAGGCCTGAGGTGGTCAGCTCAGGTCGCACTGTTGTAAGACTGGCCCTGGGTACAACACTTCTATAGCCCAAAATGCCATTTGCCTTTTTTTGCAACAGCATCATACTGTTGGCACATATTTACTTTGTGATCTGCTCCACTCCACAAATCATACTCAGTGGTTATCTGCATATAGTCAGTCAGCCCTCATTTGGTATTTGTACACTTGATGTTTCTTACCTACGTGTAATACTTTCTATTCGTCTTTGCTAAATTTCACCTTATTGTTTTTGTCTCAATTCTCCAATTACTAAGATCATTTTGAATTTTAACCGTATCCTCCAAATGTATTTGCAATCCGTCTCTGCTTGGGAGCCGTATTACTGGCATGTTAAGCAATTACTTCCTTCCACCATGCATTAGCTCTGTTTCCGTAATAGATGTGTGAGTCCTCTTGCAGTATATCCTGAAATTGTGAGGCTTAATGGGATCAAATTCAGCTACCTTACTTGGAGCAGAATTTACTTGGTCTCTCTCGGGCCCCAAAATAGAACATAACTGGTCCACACACAGGCCTTTTAAACTTCTTTCACTGAATATCCTCTATCTTTGTGAGAAGTTCTTCAATGGAAATGCATGCGGAATAAAATACTCCCCAACCTGATTAAGCAAGGCACAAATAGTTTGTGAGGTGCTTTGAATGTGAAAGCAATTGGAAACAATGAGCTTTTCTAGAACTCAAAATTGAGAAATGTGGTTAATCGTTGGCCAGATTTGTCTAAAACAAACCTGTATCTGTGCCCATCTGATTTAACATTAACTGTAATTTCACAGTTGCATATAGATGGAACTCGAGGTGGCAAGAGGTTTGTTCCATTACGTGACACTGAATTAGAACAGGAGACCACAGTCACATGGCACTTCCTGCCAGCACTGGGTGGCGGATGACAAGGATGTGACAGGGGGAAAGAGCAGAAGGGAGATTGAGAGAGGGAGATAGAATCCTCCTTAGATTTCCTGAAGAAAGGGGCCTCTCCTGATTTGCAACTGCTACATTCCTTACTTCCAGAAGGTCAAGAGCCATAGGAGGGGAAGAGATACCCAGCTGGGCTGTGGCAGGCAGGTGCGGGGGAAGGACTGAGTGCTGGTAGGACTGAACAACCTGGCCACATCAGACCAGGGCTTCATAGGGTCAAAGAGAGGGTCTTCTGGAGGTCAGTAGTTGTGACCGTCCCATCCCCCCGAACTGAGAACCATCACTATGCCTTTGGTAATCACTGTGGTTAAACGACACCAGTTCCTGTAATGGGTATGTATTAGGAAAAATTCCACATCTACGAAGCAGAGCCTAAGCAAGCATGATGCTTTAACAGGAGCAGCTGCAACCCACACTACGTACGCAGAAGGGTAGTGCACATGATGAACCCACTGCCTGTCTAGCTTAATAGCCCCATTTCCCCAGGCTGCCATAGACAGCTGTCACGAAGTCCTCAGCATTCAGCTTGGCAGAACTACATTTGGCCCCTTGGTGGGTGGGAGTGTCTCTGACCATGCCCTTGAGGTGCCTGCAGGTAGTGATGTCCCAGAAGAAGCGGGGCTGTAGGTCTAGGGGTCCCTACAGTCCCCAAGCCCCATAGCAACTGCTACAGCTTCTCGCTCCCACTATAGCTCCACCATTGGGAGAGGCTGTCTCTCTCCCTGGGTCAGGAACGGCCTGAGGAGAAGCCCAGGGGTTCCCTGATAGAAGGGAATCATAAAAGGACTGTGGATATTCTGGTGGGGGATGATGAGAGCTGAGAAAGGGTGTGATCATGAACTGACGGCTCTTAATTTGAGGGGGAAACTGAGGGACAAATGTTTAATGCATTGTTGTTTTTTCCTTCTTTGATCACTGTCTCGTAGCAATGCTGCAAACGTGGATGTCTTGACTAGCTAAGCCAGACTCGTACTAGGCAGAAAGAGGGATGAGAAAGCGGAGGAATAAAATGCAGATGAATCAATGATACATGAAGAATGAGGGTGACAGCAGGAATCTAAACCTCCTTTTCCTGGTGTTTAGGACTTAGCCCAAACTGGTGGATGTAGAAGTGTCATCTGGTTATTTCTCACTGGTCTAGTAAGGATGTTTTTCAAGATCATAATAACTAAGGGTAATTTTAGACGTTACGAGACCAAGGTCAACCACAGTGAATTCCCTGTGGTGGCCATTTGTCCCGTAACGTCTGTTGGGGTTCCCACCATGTGTTCACCCCAGTGAATCCCTGGTGGGAATCTCAATGACCATGATTCTGGACCTCTGGACATCCGGGGGTCCAGAATCGTGGTGGGATCGGGACCCAACCATGGTTGAATTGGCCATGATCTGGGGTCGGCCGAAAGTAACATTTGTTACCTTCAGCTGGCCCAGATCATGGTCCTGACCATGGGACGGGATCGGGCGCAGCGGCCGGATTGGCTGCTGCACCCGCCCGTCTCCCGGAGGGCTGTCTCTTATACACATCTGTGCAGCCCTGTCCCCTCCCCGATCCCCCTCCAGAATCAGGTCGGCATGTCTAAAGGATAGCCGGTCTGATTCCTGACCGGGATCCGAAACGGATCCCAGTACGTGGATCAGCATGGCGGGCCTCCGGGCCTGTCACGTATGAAATTACCCTAAGTCTTTAAAATGTTATGGTAGATTCAAGGGTCCCAGGAGATAGTGGGGTCAGCAGTTGCCAATGCAGTAATGTTCTGTCCTTTTGTATTGTGCATTGCTGCCCCCTCATTTCCCTATCGACTGTGGCCATAATGGGGTGGCAATGCCATTCTATTCAAATTAACCCATCAAGACATATTCTGGTGACTGTAACACTAAATATCTCCTTGAATCTTGTAGCTTGCTGTTTTACGAGCCCATGACTTGACCAGAATCCTTGAAGACCCCTTATCACAGTTCACTTAACTCAAACAATCCAGTGTGTGCCAGCCTTTCTGTCTCCAACTTCTGCTTCCTTATCTAAACAATTTTCTGTGAGGCTGGGTTTGACGTTTGTTGCCTTTGGACAAATAAAAGTACAGGCTTCTACACTAAAGGAGAAATGATGGCATTGGCTATAGGAAAAGGTGAAATACACACTTGCTGGATTTACAACATGATATGCCCTGTATTATAGAAATTAAATTGTGATCTTTATCCCACTCTTTATAGTAGTTCTTCATCTTGTATTTCTCAAGTATATATATCAAGTAGTGTGTGCTATATCAAGAGCAGAGTTTCCCAGACTGTGGGTTGAGACGACTTGAGCTAGGGTCACATCATCTGCAGAAGAGATTGCATTGTCAGCTGATATTTCATAGGTTTTACACATCTTCACTGCTGGCTAGAGTCACAGAATTATACTCCAACACTCAAAATGGAGGCATGCAAACCATAAGCATGGAGACCACAGGTCAAAATTATCCTCCATACTCCTATGAATAGCTATGAAAAGGTAAGGGAAGAAAGGATTTTAACCTCTACATAGTCCCTATTGCTGTCCCTTTTCTGTGGATAAAGAAGAATTTAGGCATTAAGGCTGTCAAACTGGTACCTTTCACCACTAACACACTCTCTTGAAAAGAGGATTTACAATATTTGGAGCTTTTAAGTGGTACACAGCCATTGTATTAGTCCTCTATATAGGGGTGAAACTGAATATCATGTCTGAAAAGAGTACCATAACTTTGCTTTCCTGCTCAAGGGCAGGAAGACCCAAACACTTCTTCACCCCCCAGAAGTCTCCATTCCTTGCTCTTAGCAGGCCTGTGGCTGAGACTTACAGGATCCTGGGGACAAGGTGTGAGGAGGACCCAGGCTTGAGCCAGTAGCTCTGGC
The DNA here is from genome assembly GCA_003113815.1 of Sphenodon punctatus. Taxonomy (NCBI): domain Eukaryota; kingdom Metazoa; phylum Chordata; class Lepidosauria; order Sphenodontia; family Sphenodontidae; genus Sphenodon; species Sphenodon punctatus. The sequence goes on along the minus strand of QEPC01005594.1, from coordinate 5,092,651 downwards.
AACAGAAAGCCACCAGCTGGCCCTGCAGCACTGTAACTTGGTTCTACTCCCCGCCCCGCCCCTTTGCTCTCTGCACAAAGGTGGATGGAGCAACACCTCTCTTTCTGCTCTTTTAGCCTTGCTCTTCTTCCTGTTCCCACTTCTTGCCTTTGTTCCCAATCCTTGTTATTGTTCTGCTTTGTTCCCAGTCCTGCCTCTCCTTTCCCACAGCCTTGCCTCTTGTTTCCTTCTCTCTGGTCCAGTCTCCTGTCCCTGATACCGTGCCCCATCCCTAACATCCACACACATCCCAGACACCTCTCACCCCATTCCCCTTATACCGTCGTCCCCGGGACCCCAACCAAAAAAGAAGAGAGTGAGTCAGTCTCAGAGAGCGTCAATGAGGTATGACCGTCGTGAATGCCACAACTTAAGCGGGGCAGTTGGCCTGGAGGGTGGGCAACCTGGGTCACGAGCTTTAAAACTGTGGACACTGGGGCAGTGGGGCTCGGCATAGGGTTCTTCTGGGGCCCTCATCCCCTTACTCTGATGACTGTTGTGCACATGGTCCCTTGTTCTGCTGCAACTTGTGTCTCCCTTGTCCTGCTGGGTTGCGTGTGCTGAGACTGGAGCAGCATGGAGCTGCCTGTGACTGTCCCAGTCCCTTCTGCCATGTGGGCTGCCCTTCCTCATAGCCCTAGGCTCTTGCCTTGTGTTCAGCTGCTTGGCCAGATGGGGCTGGCCCGAGGGAAGGGCAGGGAGTCTCTCTCCTGTCATTCATGCTCTTTCTGAATGGTTGCATTGTGTGGGGGGGAGGGGGGGACTCCCTGCAGCTTGCCCCACACTGACTATTTCAGGAGTGCAGCAAGGCAATTAGTCCCACCCTCATGCAGCACAGGGACTGCTTGCCCAGCACTGACATGCAGCTGTTTCTGGGGCAAAATTGGGTGGCTATAGACAGCTTCCCCAAGAGCCTATGCAGAGACTGCTTCCCCCACACTGAAATGCAGCCACCTCTGTGGTGCAACAAGGTGGCTGAGAACACCCCACAGCACAGTTCAAAACACCAAGTGAGGAATCCCCTCTCTGGCTGGGCACATACTGGCTCCATGCCTTATGCCAGTGGTGGGTCCTATCCAGGTGGTATCCATGCAGGGAAGGAAGAAGGAATTAGCCGCCTTGGGATGGTGTCAAGGACATGGGAGTTAATCTCCTGACCCCATGGGGGAGGAGGTAACAGGAAACCCCACATGTCCCTGGGCTGAGTAAAGCTGCATTTTGATGGGGTGGGGGCTGTAATCTTCCTCCAATGTTAATTCTGGGAACTCCTTGATGCTGGGTGTGCGCCCACACGTCGCCCACTCTGCAGCACACACACATACACACGCACACCCCACACAGCATTGCCCCAGGTAAAAAGGGCTGTACTCTCCTCACAAACAGTTTTAATACCTGTAATAAATAATATATAATGTATTGTATAAATTAATATAATATATATATATTAATCATTTATAATAAAATATTTATAATATAACGATAATAATATAAAAATAATATAATAATAAATAATATATAATTAGATATAATTAGATATAATCTCTCTCTCTCTCACTCTAAATAAATAAATAAATAAATAAATAAAAATATGTTATATATTATATAATAACCCTAACCGAGGCCAAAAGGGCATATAGGGCCTTTATTAAAGGTAAAAAGAAGCTTTACTATGAGGCTAGATGGAGTCTGGTGCTGGAGGCAGCAACTGCTGGCAACTCACAGCGTTTCTGGGGTTTGCTGAATTTTGTCAAAAGGGCGGGCATTGGTAGGCATTTATTGCCTATCCCTTCTCAGATTTGGGCTAGGTATTTTCTTGACATATACACCCCTACAGCGATATCAGTTGAGGATGACTTGCCAGCTCCCAGTTGGAGGTCAGTGATCTTCTAGATGCTTATGCAAATAATAAGGCCCCTGGCCAAGACCTATTATCTGCTGCATTTTTGAAGCAGTATAGGGACTGGTGGGTGCCTTGCGGCCCTATTTTCTGCAGTCAACAAATCGGGTCGTGTACCCTCTATTTTGGCTTGAGCCTTGGTGGTTCCTATCCACAAAAAGGGCTCCTGTACTGACCCTGCTAACTTTCGGCCGATCAGTTTGCTCTCTGTAATCAGTAAACTGTATGCCAAATTCCTTTTGGGGAGGTTGGATGCTTGGGTAGCTAAAGCTAATATTATACCCCGAGCAAGCGGGGTTTCAGAGGGCCAGATCTGTTACTGATCATTGTTTTGTGCTCTCTTGCCTCCTGGAGAAATACATGAACCTTAACCATCGGTTCTATGCAGTCTTCTTGGACCTCAGGATGGCCTTTGACTCTGTCAATAGGGTCATCCTGTGGTCCAAATTGGCTTCCCTGCTTGAGGATAGGAGACAGTTGGCACTTATCCAATCCTTATATGCTGACTCTACCCTGGTGGTTAAGTTGGGAGCTGTAGGTTATATCTCTGAGGAGGTTCCAGTGGGTAGAGGCATAAGGCAGGGATGCGTCCTCGCCCCTACCCTCTTCAATATCTTTTTCAATGACATGGTCCCCTGTATGACCCAGCCCCAATTCCGCCCCCCCCCCCATGGTTAGCTTCTCGTTCTATAGGTTGCCTCTTATTTGCAGATGACCTTGTCTTAGTTTCCCAGACTAAGGTCGGTCTACGGCGCCAACTGGAGGCCTTTGCGGGGTATTGCAGGGGAAATGACCTGGTTCTCAATGTAGCCAAATCTAAGGTGATAGTGTTTGCCAAATCCCTTAGGCGGAATTGACACACTTGGTGTGTTGAGGGTGCGCGAATCCAACAGGTACGAGCCTTTAGGTACTTGGCCGTTGCTTTTCATTATTCAGGTGGCTGGAAGGTCCATCTGGAAGCCACCGCTTTGATAGCTAAAAGATCTGCACTTGCTATATTGAAAATTTTCCACCGCTCTGGAAGGACTGCCTATAAGATGGCCATTCTGGCATTCAGTTCCAAAGTTACTGCTCAGTTCCTCTTTGGAGCTGAGCTTTGGGCTCCATTTGGCACCCTGGAGGTCGACAAGGTTCAATCAATGTTTTTGAGGGCACTTCTTAGGGTCCCGGGAGGAACTCCAACAGCTGCAATCCGTATAGAATTGAGGCAGCGTATGTGGTCCTCTGGAGCATGGAATTTGGCCTATAAGTTGTGGTGTAAGGCTTTGGACCCCAGCTCTAAGGGCCTTTTTGTGTACCTTTTGGCTGATTCCTTCCAGGACAAGTGGTTTGCCAAGGTGGAGGCCCAGTTGGCTGCTATGGGATTATCCAAGGAGTACCTATTATCTAAAGATTTGTTTCTAGCCAGGGCCGAAATTAAACAGCGTTGGAGTGATATCCAACAGCAACAGGAAAGAGCTAGGGTTGGGTCCTCTATGCACATGAGAGACTATTTGAGGTTGGCCCCTCTTACTGTTATGCCAGCAGTCTTTCTTAATAATGATTATTCGCCCAGGGGCAAGTGGCTCTACATGGCGGCTCGCTTTAATGTCTTGCCCATCCAGGTTTGGGTGGGGCATCTTGCTGGGGTACCCATGCATTCTAGACTTTGTCCTTTTGACCATTTGGAGCCTGAAACCAACGTCCATGTTCTGATGCGTTGCCACTTGCATGACGCTCTTCGTCTTTATTACCTCCAGCCTATTTTTGATAAATATCCAGGGAGGTCAGATGTTGTTTATACTGATTATCTTCTTGCAGACCTTCAACAGGAAACCACTCGGGCCGTGGTTCAATTCCTAGTTTTTGCAATGGGAAGACGTAACCAGTTTTTGAATTTTAAACTGTTTGACTGATAATTGTGTTTGGTAGTCTTATTTTGTAGTTCCCAAATTATTTATTTTACTTATTTTACCTGAATGTTGTTTGTCTATGGCTATTGCCTTGGGCCTGCCTTAATAAACGACTACTACTACTACTTATATAATATGTAACATATAATATAGAACATGTAAAGAACATCTTTTCATTTGTCAAATATAGAATGTCTATTTTTAAAAAAAGGGAATAGAAACTCCCTTGCCCCACATTTCAACAATTTGAGTGTTTTTAAATGCATAAGGCGATGGGAGGGGGTGCATGGCCGTAGTGTGGCTCTGCTGCAGAGCATCCACCGTGACCACAGAAGCAGCTGCCATGCACTCCCCCTGCCATGGACCATGGGGAAGGGGGAAGTGCACCAGGCTGGCCTTTGAAGTGACTTATTCTGGGTGTGCGTGCCGGGTTCCCCATTACTCCTGACCAGTTGTTGTGACTTGCAAAAGCCACTTCCCCCACACATTGCGCGTCTGAGTGGCAGGCCCATCTGCTAGAGTGGCTGGCTGCCGCCATTCATATGGGCAAGGGCTCTGTGGCTGCCTGTTGCCATGTATCCATTTGACCTGCCCTGCACAGAGCACTCTGGATTTGAGTGGGTGCTGTGTGGCTCACAGGAGGGAGTGTGCATCCAGTCACTCCACCTTCAGATGGGCAGTCAGATCTGTGGCTCCTGGGTGGCCAGGCCGAGTACCCAGGTTGAAAACGCCCTTAGTGTGGCCTTGACGCAAAACTGTGGAGGTTGTGGGGGTGGGGAAGATATCTGGAGAAGGAGCTTGGGACGGGAGCTGAAACAGAGAGACACAGGTAAAAAACTAGAATATGGAGCCAGTGGGAGGGAAGATGAGGGAATTCAATAGGCAAAAATGAACGCAACTGAGAGGTGATATGGAAAAGACAGAGAGGCTACTGTTAGTTTTTAATAATCTACTTTAAAACAAAGCTCTATGTTGTTCACTGTGCACTTTGGAAAAGGGGTTCAGATCTGTAGATTGCCTAAAGTTTACATATTGAAACAGTTGCTTTATTGTGGTAGGGTACATTCAACAGTAATAAATACAATCAATACAAAAAAATATACAAGAGGTATTTTCAAAACAAGGACACTCAGGCTTGTGGGAAAAACTCCTGGTCTGTGGCCTTGTGTGTTAAACTTATCTGCTTCTGTGGTATGTTTATTTCCATTGTCACATGCTCATTTAAATGACTGTATCTGGACTGCCCACCTTAGAAATGAAAAGGGCAGATAAGAGCTAGGCATGGGCGAACAGATCGCGGTTCGTGTTCGGCCGTTCGGTTCGGCCGCGATCGGTTCGTGTGTTCGCGTTCGGCCGTTCGGTTCGGCCGCGTTCGGTTCGTGTGTTCGTGTTCGGTCGTTCGGTCATACCTCGTGTTCGTGTTCGCCCGTTCAGTTCGGCCGTTCGTGTGTCGGCCGTTCATGTTCGGTTGTTCGGGCAGGTCGTACGTTCGTGTTCAGCCGTTCGGTTCGTTCGCCATCGGGTTGTGCGTTCGTGTTCGGTCGTTCGGTGTTCGGGTGGTTCGCGCGTTCGCGTTCGG
>QEPC01005594.1:5065396-5084086 GCA_003113815.1 Sphenodon punctatus | reverse complement strand
CACACTAGTTAAAACCAGTACGATGTTGCTTTCACACTGCTGTTAAGTGCGGATTTATTGAAAACGGACAGCAAAAAGGTAGGTTTGAGTAGCTTTTCAACACGCATTGCTTTAGTGCGATATTGACTCCATTTAATCAAATTTAAGTGTTCAGACAGGCATGAAACATTCGGTTTTTTTTTAAAATCGCACAAATCAGAACGTCTGAATCCCCCCTAAGTTCCTGGATGCATTTCTCTCTCTCTCTCTCTCTCTCTCTCTCTCTCTCTCGCACTCCACACACACACACACTGCCCTGAGGCAGTTCCTGGATGCATTCTTCACACAAACACTGCCCTGAGGCAGCCTAAAGTAGCAGCAGCTGTAGTCATCAGGGGCTGCCATGGAAACCAAGTAACCACTGCTGCCTGGAACAAAGCAGTTTACCAGGAGAACCTTTTATACACAAAAGTTCTAGAAAAATTTCTATGCAGAAGTTCAAAGTGCCAGATGTTTAAGATCTGGGTGAGTGATTTAGACACATAGAAAGTTCAGGATGTAACAGCAAACATGCTGGAGAAATGTGTGTGTAAAAACACCCTATGTGGCACATTGTTGGAAACTTTCCTAAATCTGAAACCATGTCATTTCTTAGGGCTACCTTGGTTGCAAAACAAATCATTCTGATGAATTGGAAAAATAGATGAACCCAAAATGATTGAGAGATGGAATGTAAAAATGTTTGAAATGGCCATTAAGGAACGGATGACTTATTACAGACATAATAGACCAGTGGTTTGTGAGAACATATGGAGAAGTTTTATTATGGCTGTAGGTTACTACATTGCTAATGAGTTTGTAGTTATATCATTTTAGTTTTTAAATAAATGTCTTTGTTAGATTTTTGTTCTTGCTTTTTGTATTTTAAAGATATTTTTACAATACAATATTTTTGTATTGCTATACTGTTTTAAACAAAATATTTTGGGAGAAGGAGGGAATATTGCCTAGAAAGGTTGTAGGCTCTCTGTCTGTGGAGTAGACCTGAAATGAAAAATCTCAGTGAGTGCTGCTTCCACAGGAAGCAGGGCATTCACCAAGATTTGCTGAAACTTACAGACTTTCCTACTGATTTCAACATTTCCCATTATTTTTGGCATGTTGAATGGGGCTGCCATGGGCTGATCCCAAGCCCCATGTGTGCCCCACGCACAACCCTGGGGGCTGTGGAGGTGAAAACTTGCCAGCTAACCACCGGAGAAGTGGTAGAAATTACCATAAATGTGCTGTAAAACTGTTGTAAAATTCCTGGAAAGTGACAGAAAGTCTCGGAAAGTGACCAAAATGATGAAAAGTGATGAAAAGTCTTGTAAAATGATTAAAATTTTATAGAAAAAATGGCAGAAGCACAGAATCAACAGAAACTGACCAAGTACTGATGGTAGGTAGGTATTTATTTCTTGTTCTGGCCATTTTGTCATGACAAGCTTAAAGTACAAAATACAAAATCATAAAATGATCATAAAGAGTTTACCAACACAATTCAAGCACATATCAATCATAAAATTTCAAAATACAATAACACAAATACAATAACTCCCAATTCTCCATGGCCCATCGCCACTGGCATCCCGCCTCTGTAACATATTTCTCCCTAAGGATTGCTATACGATAAGCAAACCAAGCAACTGCTTCCGTAACTGCAGCAACCTCATCTGCCAAACAGAAGCATACCAGACCATTTGAGGACAGACCTATGGGAGGGTCAATCTTACACCATACCTCTCTTCTAAGACCTTTATACAGCAGGCAGTGCAATAAATAGTGCACCACATCTTCTATGGATAATTCAAGCACTCCTGAAAGTTCGGTGTTTCCCTTCGGAATGGGAACACTTGCCCACATCTCAGCCCTATTCTGGAGGTTTTCAAAAAGAGGCTCGATAGTCATCTGCTGGGGATGTTGTAGCTGCGGACTTCCTGCATCAAAACGGAGGCTGGACTTAATGATCCTCAAGCAGGGCCAGCCTTAGAATTTGCAGGGCCCAGGGTGAAGATGAGAAGAGGCAGGACCTCTGGTGCGCCCCTGCCACCAGGGCACTCTCTGCAGGGCGTGGGTGGGTGTGCGCGCCTGTGACCCACACACCGCCCACTCATGCCCACACATGTAGCATCTGCTCCACGCAGGGGAATGAGTGGGCGGTGCGGGCATAGGGGTCCACACCCAACACACACCATGCCACCCTATCTGAAGCCCCTCACGCTCATTGGAAGTGTGTGTGCACTCCACTGAGCATGCACGAACCCATCCCCTGACCATGCCTGTTTAAAAATGGCCTATGACATGCAAAGTATATTAATCTGAACCATGATCCTGAACTCATCTGCAGATGGAAACCCCCCCACCCCCCGACCCATAGTTTAGGGACCTCTAGCCTATGCCCCCTGTATTTTTGACAGGCCATAAAGTCTCAACTCATCATGCCCACAGAAAAACTCAAGCCACAAATTACGTAAAAATAAGATAGACCTCTGCAAACTACCATATAGCGTATCACAGGCAGAGGGCAAGTGGCACTAAGGTACAGCCGCTCCAGAGGCTTCTGCAATTGTAGAAACATTGGGTGTCTGACATATCCAGCTGACTGCTCTCACCTTCTTTCCCAGCATCTCTGTTTGGTTCCCCTAGTTCTCGCAATGTAAATAAATACCAATGTAAGCACTTTGTGGTCACAACAAAAAATAAAGTAGAACTGCATTGGCAATCCTCTCTCAGTCAAAGCTTCCTCCAATATGCTTATGAACAAAGCTGGCTCTTACAGTGACTGTTTACGAGCCTTAAATGTATATAGGGTCATTCTTCAGCATTTCATACAAGCAAGGAGGAGAAAATATTTGTAAAGTCATATTTCATTAGCCAAAAAAGAAGGACTAATGTGCAATGCTCTTGTGTTTCATTATAGTCATAGTGTCCCACCCACCTCAGCTCTCATTCTCTGACTTGAGGCATTCATGCAAAACCCATGGGAAAAGAAAATCTCACATGGGAAAGATTAGGGAATTCTGCCCCATGTGATTTAGATTACAGTACAGCAGAGCAGCCCTGTTCCAACCTCTCATTCATGCCCTTTGTTATTGTGCTGCTGAGTGACTAATCGATAAGTCGTGCTGGTGATAAAGTGAGAGGGGCCTTCCGCTTAAGGCAGTTTTAAGCTGTCTACGCTCACAATCTGCTTTCAGCACCAATTCTGGGGTTGCAAGGATTTCATGAGTGATTGCAGTTATCAATAACATCTCATTTTCCTGGTACAGATACAGCCAAAGGGATCACAATGTGTGCCCTTAGCTGTTTATTAAGTTCCTTAGATGTGGCACAAATGCGTTTGAATATTGAGGAAAAGATTTTGTATGTATATATTTTAACTGAGCATTATACTCCAAGGTTGGGGCTTTCATATGGCAGCAAGTGTAGAAGAAGAAAAGAAGGTATATGCAAAAGAAAATGTCCTTGATCGTTTATCATTTTCTCTGCTTACCACTTAAGATGGTATGTCCTGATAAAAGATTTCTTCTACTGTCTCAGCTTCTGCTTTATCTTTTTAATGGTCTCTTCTTGACTGCTTTCATATATTTTAAAATTTAGATTCTTTTTATTTAAAGACTTGGGGCTTATGCACACGCTATAAAGAAACCACATTTTTGTATTTGTAACAGTTTTTGTAACAGTGTGAACCATTTATGTCACATGAAGACACCCATCTACAGAATAATTATCCCACAAGTGTTGCTGCAGGAACCCTGTTCTAACAACTGCAGTTTTTCCTCCTTGTGCCTTTGTTCTGTGTAATGTGGCAAGAGAAGACACTTTTCACTTTCAGTCAGATGAACTCCATAAAGAAAAGGTCTCTAGATGTCCTAATAGCTAACGGTCATCTACCAGCATAAATGGGCCCCAGTCCTGGGACATATTAAAGCACTAGCAGCCAAGGCCATCCTTAGAATTTGCAGGGCCCAAGGTAAAAATAAAATGCAGGGGCACCTTGTGGGGGTCCTAGAGGTGGTCATGTTTGGGGCCTTCATTGGGAGAGAGTGGGAGCCCTACACTCTGCCCTGGTGAAAATGAGGGCCACTGCATGGCTCCTGGCAGTAGAGAAAATAGCAAGGCCTGGGGCAGTTGTCCCAGGTCACCCTGTAATAAGGCCAGCCCTGCTTGCAGCCTTTCCAGTTGCCATGGAAGGATCATCCCAAATATCCCTGTGGCAGAATGGAACTGACCTGAATTGAACTGTAGTGGGATAGAATGTGAGAACGGAAGTTACCTACAAGAGCCTATCACATGCACCAATTTGCAAACACAGGTGAAATGTGTAGTGCACAATTGCACATGAGTCGAAAGTTCATTCTGATTAGGGCTATCAACTGATTAAAATATTTAGTTGATTAATTGTGGGTGATTTCAGACGTTACGCAGTCCCGATTCACCACAGTGGATTCCCGACGGGGGTGAACCGAACAACCACCCCCCGTGGTCAAAAAAAGCCCCGAACAGACGTGACAGGACTGGGACCACCGCAGGGAATCAGGCCGCCAGATCATGGCCTGGGGCAGTGCAACAGACGTTACGCCGATCCCGGGCCGTGTCGTGGTCAAAGCACCCAGAAGACACCGGGGCGGCTCGTCCCGGCTGCTGCTGTGTGTCCTTTAAATCTCCCTCCCCGGCCTGTGTTGTTGCTCATTGCCTGGCAGCGACGCTGCGTGCTTTGTCCCCGGCTGGGAATCATGTCCTTTGATTCTGGCCGGTGGTTGCTGGCCAGACGTTACTTTTTGTTGTTTCCTGCTGGGAATCTCTTTGACCATGCTTTTGGAGATGGTCCGGCGGGGAGCTCCGGAAGCATGGTTGATTTTTGACCCCATGTGGGTATTGACCGTGGTGAACATCTGGTGGCCGCCGAACAGACGTTCAGGGTGCTTTGGCCCCGCCGCGGGATTGACCGTGGTTGAGCATGATCTCGTAACATCTGAAAATACCCACTGTTGCTTAACTGGTTAATGGACCAGTTAAGCGCTAGTAAACTGGAGAATTGGAATACAACTTGACACAAAACATTTTATTGCTGCTAAGTGTAATTTGTTTATTTAAAAAAACCACACATTTATTCTTGATTTTAAAACATTTTATTAAACATTTTTTGGGTAAGGTAATTTTGTTTTTGTTTTTTGTTGAAGGGTACAACCTCGCTACCATTGGAAGTTAATGCCTTAAACTCCCATTGACTTGAGCTGGATTGCACCGTGTGTGTACTGTCTCCAAATTAATCTGCCATGAATGCATTAACCAATGAATCTGATCAATCAATTGATATTTTCAGCTCCAATTCTGATGCATATATAGCTACCTGTGAACAAGACACACTGCAGAGAAGCTACAGAGCATAGCTTTGGACCCAGGGAGGGTTGCCAGCTCTGTTGTTTTTTTACTTGACACTCCCATAGGCCAAACTGGAAGTGTCAGGTAAAAAATGAACAGAAGTGGCAACCCTAGCAGTCAGGCAGTAATGTAGGGAGAGGAGGGGCAAGCAGCATGACTGGGGCATTTAGGGGGCAGTACAAAACAGAGCCAGCTGCTGGTGCTTAGGCTGGCCAGATATGCAAATTTTAGAGAACACTTATGAGAAATACAGGCTGCAGGGCTGCTGCATTGGAGTCAATGCAGCCCTGTAATCTGCATTTCTCATAAGTGTCCTCTAAAATTTGCATATCTGGCCACCCTACATGGTACTACAGCCAAGCTCCTCCATGCCATTCCCTGGAGCTTAACTCTAGGCTTTTCCAATGCCACCTCATGGTAATGTGCGCAGCTTCTGCGTCACCCATTCCCCCATGCCAATTCCCTGGGAAGGAGTTCCCCCAGCCTGTATGCTGCTATGCTGATTCCAGGCGCCATCCCTGGCTTCCCCCTGTTTCTAAGACCTGGCTTTCGACCCTTATTCTACTTTTGTGCCACATACAACATTTCTGGATCCCGATTGCCAGTTCTGGGCCCCGCTTGCAACCTCCGTGTCACCACGAGTAAGTGTGTGGGCTTGGTATGGGGATCCAGTAATTTGAGTTGCCCCTGAGTTGTATTAAATCTAGTTATGGCACTGGAACCTGGTAGTAGGGCTAAATGATACCTCCCAATAGGCCCTATTTAGGAGGGACAGTCTCTTTTTGGGTGCTGCAGGGGCTCAAAATCCCTCTTTCCAGAGAGTGAAAGGGAGAGAAGGTGAGTTATTAAAGCCTCGCACACCTTTTTCCTGGCTGCCTCCTAGGAAAAGCACGTGAGGGAACAATGGGAGATGATGGAATGAAAAGAAACTAAGGGTGATTTCAGAAGTGACTTGGTGAATGTCCACCACAGTCAACCTCAGTCAAATGCGGGGGGTGCTGAAAGCGCCGTGCATGTCTGTTTGCTCGCATCCAGATGTTCACCACAGTCAAACGCAGCCCAGGGTGAAGCTAACCACGCTTTGTGAGGTCGGGGCAGGAGGAGGTCCAGAAGTGTGGTGAATGGTCACCACGGCAGGGGTGAATGAAAAGTAACTTCTGAACAGATCCCGCAGGCATGGTGCATTCTGGGACTTGAAGCGCGGTCCACGTCTCCACTGCATGTCTGTTGTGTTCCCCCGGCCCATGTTCTGTCTGATTGCCCCCGGGTGGTGGTCACGGTCCTGTCACTTCTGTTGGGGCCGCACGTGTCACCACAGCCCACAGTGAATTCGTTCACACCGGGGTGAGATTTACTGTGGTGAATTGGAACACGTCACTTCTGAAATCACCCTAAGTGGAAGACAAACAGGAGAGCGTGTGTCCATCTTTATGCTCTTGGATTGAAATATTTGGAGAGGGGTCTGTGTGCATGTAAATACATGAGGGGAAGGAGCTTATTGGCTGAGGGGTGGAGCATATTGACCAAGGGGGTGAGGATTTGTTTCTCTTTGACCACCCAAAATGTTGGGAGGTATGCTGAATTCTGCCTTGCTTCAATATTTTCACTCCTAAAGCTGCACATTAACACTACATAAACAATCCCAGGGCCGGATGTAGGATATTAGCACCCCAAGTGGCCACCCGCCCCACCCCAGAGCTCTTGTGTGTGTGGACTGCCTGCCATCTGAGGCAGGGAGGGAGACAACGGCGGTGCCCAGCACAGAAGCAGAGTCTCTTCCTCTGCACTCGGCACCACCGCAGAGTGCGTTTTCAGGTGGCTCAGGGCACAACAGGGCTTCTCCAGGTGGTGACAGATGGGGGGTGGGTGTCACCTGCCTCCAGGTTGTGGGCAGTGCAGGTGAGGCAGTGTGGGTGTGGGGGGAAGGGTGACAAGACTGGGCAGGCGCAGGCTGAGAACAGAAGCCCCCAACCTCCCTAAATTTGCCACCCCCCTCAAATCTGCCACCCTAGATAGGTGCCTAACTTGCCTGTCCCTAAGCCCATACCTGCTCTGGCCACCCACAGCTCCTGATGCACATTATTTCAGTCTGGAACAATGCCAACATGGTGAAGCAAGAAGCCTATATGCACATTGAAACACGAAGAGCCTGGAATGCCTAAACACCACCCTATAAGGTTTCTCTATTCCAGGGTTGTGTTAAATATATAGTTCACAGACTAGACCTAGCCTACATGACATATATTGCTTATATGACACATCCAGATTGCAAAGAATGTGTTTACATTTTTTTAAAAAAAAAAGAGTTTCTATCCCTCCCTGCTGCAGTGACAGTACTCTTAGTATGATGCAAGAGTGTAAGAGGTGCCGGTGCATAATGTGTGCATGACATGGAGCCTACATCCATCCAGCCAGAAACAATGGCCCTTTTCAAACGGGAGTGGGCGCGTAGGGGGACGGGTGGGTGGCACAGTGGGTGGCCGATGTTGGCGGTGTGTTCCCACCTCCATGCATGGAGCATCTGATGCTGGCACCTGATGCTCCGTGCGTGGGTGATGGTTGGAGCACAGGAGAACGCATGCACCCCCACCCACCTACTGTGGCATTTGCACGGACACCCACCTGTCCCCCCCCCCACCTGCTGCAGCGTTCAAATGGATGTCTCCCCCCCCCACTTGAAAAGGGCCAATGACTCATTGGTTGTGATCTCCACTGTTACTTGGACCAGAAACTCAGCTCTGAGGTCCAGTAATGACACTTCAGTACCAGCATTTATCTTTCATTCCTGACCAGTTTAAAGGATTGAGTAGAGACGGGGTGGGAATGAAGCCCACACAGACGGGAACTGCTGCAGGGAAGAAAATGCAAAGAAAATTAGAGAGGAGATTATAAATGTTAAGAGAAACAAAGGTAGAAATAGCAGTGAGCTGATGGGGCCACATAGCTCAAGGTAGACTTTGACTAACGAACAAATTTTGCCAGTGAATAATGACTGCAGTGGTAAAGTATCGAACAAATGACTCAGGGCTGGCCTTGGATAAGGCAAAGGCCCTTTTCAAACAGACGGCCCCCACCCTCACCCACAGGTGGGGTGTGTGTGCCCATTTGAATGCCGCAGCAGGTGCGGGGGGGATGGGTGGGCATCCGTGCGAACGCCCCAGCCAGTGGGTGGGTGGGTGTGCTCCCACGCTCCACTCACCTCCACCCATCACCCACGCACAGAGCAACGGGCGCCAATCCTGGATGCTCCATGCGTGAAGATGGGTGGGGGTCTGTGGGAATGCACCCCCACCCCATCCCACCACGCATCCGTTTGAAAAGGGCCACTGTCTGAGATTATGTCTTGGTCCTGTGTGGGAGTTGGGACTGAGGTCTCTGAACCAGAGGGGGCATTAGGTAGAACCCCTCAGAAGCACCTGTCTCAGGACTTGAGAACCACTCCCAAGGCCAGTAGTAGCACTCTGTGGCACACTCCCCCCCACCCCTCGCACCATGACCCAGCAGTAAAATCCTGCTGCCAGTGCATTCCTGAGCTTCTGCTGGGACCTCAACCCTACTGCTGGTCCAAGGAGCCTCTTGAGTGGTGGGGGCAGGAGCCTTAGGAGGAGCAGCAGGACTTTGCTGGGGGCGGGGGGAGGAGGGGGACTGCTGTTACTCCTGCTTGTGAGGGCGGTTCTCAGCCCCAGGGGCAGGTATGGGGTATTGCGAGTCTTCCTAAGTATTGGAGGCAGTTTGTGGTCAAGTTTTTTCTAATCCGCATCTCGGCTGAAGCCGCTTTTAGATGAGTGGCAGGATCTTGCACATTGAAAAATGTGTGTTGACAAAAGTCGTGCAGGGGGGCTTTTAGACCAGCCGGAAGTTGCCAGCCATCATTGCAATCATGGCTCTTGAGGTTGATATTGATTGGAATTTGGCCCACATGATGGGCCCGCGATGTCCCTGGACTCTGCCATGCAATTGATATCAAGGTCTTTCAAATGCACTTTTAAAAATAATGTACGAGCTGCGATTGCAATGACGGCCAGCAACTTCCAGCTCATCTAAAAGCCCTCCGCCCCCGCGACTTTTCTCAAAGCACATTTTTCAGTGTGCTAGATTCTGCTGCTCATCTAAAAGCAGCCGATAAATTCCTCAGCCACACCACTCTCCAGATACGTCCTCTGTCGTGAAACCTTTTTATCCAACAGGAACCCCTCTCTTCCGATGTGGGAGGAGATAGAAGGAGGAAGGGAGATTTCCTCTTCAACCTCAGGCCATTCAGGACTTTGGGGGTGTGGAAAGGGCAACACCTTCCTTCCTAGACCTAAGTTCTGCTACTAAGACATGGATGAGGTCTCTTCTAGCAGTCAAATATTTTTCAGAAAGAATTTTGCTCTCTCTCTAGGTGGAAAGGGTTGGGTCCTTTTGTTTTAGAGCAGAGATGGAGAACCTCAGGCCTGGGGGGGTGTCAAATGCGGTCCATGGCTAGTTATATTTGGCCCCTTTACAGTTCCTGGATCTGGCCTCTGGATCCAGTTCCTATCCCCAAACATTGAAAGACTGAGTTCAGGGTAAGGGATCAGAGATAAGGGCATGCACACAAGGATAGGGGACAGATCCATAATGTGGACCATCTTCTTCCTCAGCTCATCCTTCAAGCACCCCCACTCCCAACTTCAGCATGGCCCTCAGAGCTTGTATTAATTTTCAAAGTGGCCCTTGGAGGGAAAAGGTCTCTGATGCTGTTTTAGAGCACACCATGTGGAATTCATAACCTGGCCCATAGACCGTCGTTATTGGGTGTTTTCAAACCAGACAATAGCCCACATTCACCTTTACCAGGCGCATTCCTGCCTGCCCACCTATTAGGTGTCTGCAACATAGCCTCCACATGGTCAGTACAGAACCGCTACTCACAGCAGAGGCCAGAGACATTGCGGGCCCACCATGTGGGCTAGTCAAGGCAAATGGGCACCCACGTGTCCACATCTCGGCAATTATGTTCGCTGCAGCGTCTCCCATATCCAGATCTGCCAACATCATAGAGTCCTACCTAGCATACCCGGCCACAGACCCACCCAAAATGGTGTGCAGAATTAGGGTGCCTGAACCAACCTGAGTGATTGTACGCACACCGAGTGGAGACCTGCAAGAGCACACCCTTCCCCACTTCCCCAAGCAAGAGTCCTGGATACACTCAGAGCTGCAGGGGCCAGCATCTGTTTGTTGCCAACTAGCAGCTTACCAACAGAGGAGGAGGAAAGAGAGGAAAATGTTTGGCTGGCTGACAGCATGTTTGACCCTGGTTCTGGAGATAGGCTCTTGCTGGGACTAGGGAGAAAGAGTAATGACCAGAAAGTGTGAGACCAGGTTAGGGAGTATCTAAAATGTTTTAGACCTGACCCAGGCACACCATTCCCACTGCTTCCTATTCCCACCATGGTCTAGTCTCCCTCCTCCTCCTCTCCCCTCCACCCCACTCAGGCTGTGTCACAACAGCCTGTGACTCAGGCCATCTCCTTTTAAATTCTCTGCCTGAACCAATCTGAGTCCGAAAGGCATTTGGGGAAACAATGCTCGATCCATCCCAAACCCAACACAGCTAGTCAGGTCCTGTCGGGTTCAAATTGGGCAGCAGGGCTCTATTCTTCCTTTGGTCCATACCTGCTTGTAACAAGACTGTTATATCTAGAGAAATTGTGGTGTGGCCTTCCTTTCAACAAGCTAGTAAGGGAGCCAGTTCTACCTCAGGTTTCCCCATATGGGCTGCAGATTAAACATGCATAAGTGTAGCTCAAAGCCAGAATGCGCATTGACACAATGCGAAAGCAAAGAGGAGCCAGAAGGCTTTGTGTAGGTGCAGTAAACTGTACGCATACCAAGGGTGACGGCAACATTGTTCCCTACAGGTACAAGCAAAATTAAAAATAAGTGTGTTGCTGTACAAAAATTAAGGGAAACAAAAGCATTTGAATTAACATATCAGGGTGTAGTATCATGCCCTTTAGCACATTTTAATAAGTCTTCCTCTGTGAAGGAGGCAGTTTCAGCACGTATGTAAAGAGTGCAATGCTTTCAAGGAAGTGGGAGTTGTTTTCCTTTCAAATATGTGGAAATTTGACACCAGTGGTGATAGATCCCGTTTTAGAGAGCATGCTACTGCTGCTTATTTATACTCGTAAGTTCAGTGGTCAGGTATTTGTGATAGGATCTGTGTTGCAGGAGGAGCAACTAGTTATATGAACAGAGAAAAGAGGTTTTACATCTGCCAGAATTGATAAGTCATGCATCCAAAGAATCTACTGAAAAGGTAGCTGCATCTAGACACAGGTTACCAGTCCCCATGAAACTATGCAAAATTTTTGATCCAGTCTTTCCAGTTTGAATTATGTATCACCAAAAGCGGCTCTTCTTTTGTAGCAGTACAGTACGGGCTATTATCCAATGTAGGTTTGGAGCAGAGAGCTGGAGAATGTGATAAGTTTGGTACAGTTCAGTTCTTTGTGTCACCTGCCTATAGCAATGTGAATTATACATAGAGCTTCTGATTTTTGTTTTTAACTGGAAGGGGGGGAACCCAAACCACTGATGCAGTACAAACAAAAAACCAACATTTATCAAATAAACACAGAAAAACCATCAGAAATGGTTACTCCATGTTTGCGTCACCCCTTTCCCAGTGTTCACAAAAGAATCTTATTTTGTAAATTGAGAAAATACATTCTGTGGAAATAATTGAGAAAGAATAAATGTAGAACCTGGCAGCAGTGCCATTTTAAAAGCCACTTTTCAGAGTACTCTCATGCAATCTATTTGTATAGTCCTCTCATCACCCAGAGGCATAGCTAGGTGGAAATGGGCCCCCTACTGGGGAACTCCACTCCAGTGTGCATGTGAATTCTACATTCATGTGGGCCCCCCATGAGGCACGTGGGCTCAGGTGTGGTTGCATCTTCACCGCTGTGAAGTGGCTGCAAGAGGGGAGAGGAGAGAGTGGAGGTGCAGGAAGGACCTTCTCCTCTTGCCCCCGTTCTCTCCTCTTGCAGCTGCTTCACAGCTGATCACTCTCTACCAGCCATACTAGGTGTGACTCTATGGTCCAGACCTGGATGCGGGCGAGGTTGTTAGCAAACCTAATGGATGGGAGGTGGGGTGGATGTGTGGGCACACATTAGCATGCACTAGCACACACTCGTTCACATGATGGGCCTGTGATGTCCTTAGAGGATGCCACGAGTAGGGAATGAGATGTTGGTGACCCGCTTGCGGGACCGAGCTGGGGTGAGCAGGGCTGTTCTTGAATTTTTATTCTATTTAATTAATTTATTTATTTATAAAAAACTTATTATCCCACCCATCTTGTCACAGTCAACTCTGGGCGGCATACAATTAAAACAGAATAAAACAACATCAGAGCTAAAAACAACACATAATACGAAGGATTAAAATATCCCTTCCCACTCACAACCCTAACCCACTCCCTCCCCTCCCCATCCTCCCCACCAGAGACCAGGTGAAACAGCCAAGTTTTACAACTGCATCGAAACTAGGGGAGATCCGGGGCCAAACAGGCCTCTAACAGCAGGGAGTTCCAGAGTCATGGAGCAGACACCGAGAAGGCTCTCCCCATCATGGCCCCCCGAAAACCGCAGGGGACCTCAAGGAGGACACCCCCCAGTGACCGCAGGGGTTGATCCAGGACTCAGGTTCTGTTCCTTCCTTGCCGGGAGAACTCAGTGGGTGGTGCTAGGGGAGTGTTCTTCGTCTCCCTGGGACCTCTCGTGTGGAGTCCCACAAAATTCTATTTTGTCCCCTCTCCTGTTCAACGTGTATATGCAGCTACTGGGCAAGGTTGTGAGAGGGTTTGATGTTCTGTGTCATCAATATGCTGATGACACCCAACTCTACCTCTCATTTTCATCTGACCCAGGCCCGGCAGTTTCAGTGCTTACTAGATGTCTGGAGGCTTTGGGAGACTGGATGAGGGTGAGCCATCTGAAGCTGAATCCCAACAAGATGGAGATGATGCTAGTGGGGATGGCATCTCCTGTCATTAATGAGGTGCTCCCTCCACTGGTTCCTCAGGTTCACAGCCTGTGAGTGCTCCTCGACTCTCAGCTCCGCCTGGATGCCCAGGTGGGGGCTATGGTGAGGAGCGTATTTCGCCAGCTACATCTGGTGAGGCGGCTTTGGCCATATGTCTCGGACTCTGACCTGGCCACTATCATCCATGCTTTCATCACCTCAAGACTGGAATATTGTAACAAGCTCTACCCATGGTGATGGTTCGGAGGCTGCAGCTGGTGCAGAATGCAGCAGCCTGCCTCCTTATGGGAATGGGTTGCACCAGTGCTCTGTTCTTTGCACTGGCTGCCTATAGTCTTCTGGGCCCGATTCAAGGTGTTGGTGCTTACCTATAAAGTACTTTATGGCCTAGACCCTATGCATTTGTGGGACTGCCTCACTACCCGGGCTCTGGATCGACCCAAGCGGTCAACCGGGAGCGCCCTTCTTGAAGTCCCCCAGGTATCTTGGGAGGTGACTATGGAGCGGTTGTTCTCAGTGGCCGCACCAAGGCTGTGGAACTCCCTTTTAACCAAGGCCCTTGTGGCCCCAGGCCTCTCTTCCTTTAAACAACAATGTAAAATGTGGCTGTTCCACCAGGCTTTTGGTGGGGAAGATCAATAAATGGGATGGGGGGGTGAGGAATTTTGTATTTTTTGACATCCCACCAGTTTATTTTATACGGTTTGTGGCAGGGCTGTGCCACAAAATGGCGCCTGCCATTTGGACCACTTAATATGACCACCAGTCCGGAAGAGGAAGTGGATGGGTGTGGCCTGAAGTATAAAAGAAAGGCCAGCCTGAAAGAGAAGACAATCTGCTCTAGGGAACTGAAGGGAGCACATCTCTTCAGGAAGCTGTTGGAGAAGGCACTTGACTTGGAAGCAGGAAGCAAAGGATCCTAAAGAAAGGAGACCTCGAGCCTGCTGTGAGTTAACAGAGCTAGATAAGGACTGTTAACAGAGCTAGACTCTGGATATGGACTGTTGACTGGCCGGAGGCTTAAGCCTGACCTAAGGATGGTGTGCGAAATGGACTTTGTGATATCCAATAAACTGTTACAGAGCTGGATACAGAGTGATATGCTTCCTTGGACCTAACCCTGCAACTACTCCCCCCACGGTAAAGTGAGAACCTGATACATTGCTGTTTTATTTATATTATTGTTTTTTATAGGTTTTTAATTATACATTGTTAACTGCTCTGAGTTGCTTTTAGCTGGAGGGGTGGGGCATAATGCCTAGAAAACTTGGCTGCTTTGCAAAAGTACCCAGTTGCTGAATACCAAACAACTGCAGCTCTGTATCTGTTTGCTCAGCACTGCCTTCTCTCTTTATCATATCCTGGCACTCAGTGACCCCCAACCCATGAAGCAACTCTCCTCTGCAGATACCAGTACTAGTTCCAACTAATTATTCAACTAATGAAAAGTGTATGACTTCACCCTACCGTTTCATGCTGCTTTATAACAAAACCCATATTGAACACATTTATTTTTTTAGAATAATTTCCTCAGGTTGGGACTTCAGTTTTCTAATTAGAAATAGAAATGTCTTCATGACTTCACCTTTGCAGATTATAATAGAGAACCTGGCCTCCAGTTCCATTGTCAGAAAGAACTTTCACCATATCAGTCATGTGTGAATTTTGGTATTGATTGGCTAGAGGATGTTGGTATTGGTTAGCTGCAGGATGTAAAATGAAGGCCCCTTGAAAAAAGGTAACACTCACTGTAACACAAAAAAAAGAACAATGTAAAAGGTGCATAACAAAACAAAAAGGAGGAACTGGATAGCTCAAAGAATTAGTAATGGGATACGGAGCCTTTCACCTACAAGGCAGTGGTTCAAATAAAATCTAGGTTGGCTACAGCTAGAAGTTGTTTAGAACCTAAGCAAGCTTGTCCTGTTGAGCCTATATGAAATGAACTAGGAGTGCAGCTCCTTTTCCTATTGGACAAACATCCATACTGTAATTGCCATTATTAATAGTTACCTTTTGTTAGCAGCTCCGAAAAGAAATTCACACATTTGGAGCGGATATCCTAAATAACTTTCCAGAAATGGGATGAGACACCTTTTACAGGATGGTATAGGTTAGCTATTATATCTGGTACACGCATATCCTCCAACAGTACCTTTTTGTCTGGTACATTAACGGGTTTTGTTATCTTGCACAGGCCTCCCGGCATTGTTTGGTTTGTACCAGTTTCGCAAGACAATGTACCTCATTAATCCAGATGGAGAAAGAGCTAGCTGAGGGGAAAGGAAATGAAACCAAAATTGAGATTGGAGGCTCTGACTCATTCATTGCTAGGGAGTGGGGGCACCTTTCGCACTTTAATAAGCTTGGGATAAGCAGGGCTATTGAAGAACAAAGAAAGATAGCACCCAAGCAGGAGGGAACTGAAAACTAAATAAGGTAGAACAGGGGTGTGTGTGTGTGTGTGTTTAGCTGCTGAAAGAGCCTGTGGCTGCTTTCACCTGGGATCCTCCAAGTGCCTTTAAAACTTTAGAGCCAAAGTTTTAGTGGAGTGGAGGAAATGTTGGGAGGACTATACCACCTGCCCCATAGCTGCTTCCCTCCTAACCTCTTCAAAAGCAGCCCCCTACTGCAGCGGGCAGCTGAAGGCTGGTGCCCAAAGCACTGGCCATTGGGTGACCATCTATTAAGTGGCTATAAGGGTGTTTGCAAGATCTTTCCTTTGAGGGAGAGAGGGATTTGTTTATTTATTATTAAGCAGAGGTGGGAAGGAAGGCCATTACTCCCTACTGAGAGGGGGTGCTGGCATGGGGTGGGTGGGAGTGGAGGAACTTGCAGGGACCCCTTGGCAGGGCTGCCACCTATGCAAGTTTTTACGGAACACTTATGAAAAATACATGTTGCAGGCCCTGCACTGGCGCCTAAGGTGCCAATGCAGGGCCTGCAACATGTATTTTTCATAAGTGTTTCTTAAATTTCTATAGGTGGCAACCCTACCCCTTGATGAGAGGGGAGTACTGTCATGGGGAGGATGGGGGTGGGAGAACTTGCCAGAACCCCTCTGTGAGAAGTAGATTGGCCACTGACGCATTGCCAGAAAAGAGGATAAACATCGGCATGAAATGTACATATGCTATTTTATATTATTATTTATTATTATTATTATTATTATTTACAAACATTTATATAGCGCCAGCAGTGTACCTGGCACTTTACAAAGTAATAAAATAGACAAGGACCATGCCCCTAGGGCTTACAATCTGAGAGACAGGAGCTGGGGGAGAGACATAGGAAGGGGAACAGAGGGAGAGACAAGGGGTCTAACATTCATGAAGATGCGAGGTCTCAAGTGCAAGTACTTGGCTTGGTTACGATGAGAATACTAACTTATGCAAATTTGTGGTGCACAGGGCGGGGCCAGGAATGGGCAGAGCCAACCCAATGGTGGGTGGAGCCAACCCAATGGTTAAGCCAGTGGTGTGGCTTAACCCAGCAGCAAGGAGTTCACAGAGTTAACACTGGAGGGAGATTACATTAGTTAACCCTTTGAACTCCTTGCTACTGCATGAAGTCCTGCCACTGGAGGATAGAGAGCCCTCTTACTATGGTCCCATCCAATGTCTCTCTCCCACTAGTCCCATTTCTCCCTAGCAGTGTGAAAAAATAGAGCTCAGGCTCACTGTGAGGAGAAACTGATGTTTTAAGTGTCTCATCAAGCCAGTAATAACTACCAGTGATTCTCTACTATGCTTCTGAGAGGGACAGATCACCCTCTGGACTCATCTAATGCAGTCCTTTCTTGTTGCCCTGTTTTTAGGTCTACAAATAATATTTAATACCCCCGCTGCTTCTAAACAACATGCAATATACACGTAATTAAGTACAGTGGTAGCAGGCAACACACACAGGATGCCACACAAGTCAGTTATGCAATGATTCCCCCCTCCCCTTATCTATTTGAATATCCTGCTCTTAGCCCTTTTGGCTTCTTCTGGTTTGCATTGTTGGTATTGGACACTAATAGGGTGGGCTCACCAAAAGCTCCCAAGTCAAACCCTTGGACCCTCAACCTTTTACAACAAACCTCGCTCTGCTGAGCCCCCTTCTCCTAATTGCTCCCGTATAGTTTGCCTCTTTCCAAGGCAATAGTAACTTTAACCAGCCTGGGCTGCACCAGCACATATGCTGAAAGAGCCCAGGTTCTAGGACAAGGCGCTGCCACTGGCTCAGCACCCCCCAAGGGCTGCTAAGAGCTTGAGCCAGAGGCGCTCTCCCTACTCCCCTCTCCCAGCTGCCCAACTGCACGGGAACTCCCCCCCCCCCCCCCCCATCAAGCCTTCCCTCACCCGACCCAGCTTCAGTCCGCAGCGCAGTGGTTCCCTCGCCCATCCCATAGTGCCTGCTCCCATTCGCCCACCACAGCCATCCCTGCTATCCTACCCTGCCTCTGGCCACCACCCTCAAGTCTCCCAGTAGCACTCTCCCCGTCCTGCCCCTTCCCAAAGCTCCAGGTACCCCCAATCCTCTGGGCGGGTGGCTCACTTACATTTTACCCACCTGCCGCAGCCGAGGTTGTCTTGCATAGAGTCGGCTCCTCTTCTGGCTCAGCTCTTCAGCCTTGGTGTCACGTGGTCCATGCTGGACCAGGCGCTCCAAGCTGAGCAGGGGAAGCTCATCAGCTGGTCGCAGCTGCGCTCTCCGCACTTCCACCCATGGGGTTCATGGGCAGAAGTGCAGAGAGTGCAGTTGCGGCCAGCCGGTGGTGAGACCGGATGGAAGGGGAAATTCCGGACCCTTCAATGGTCTGGTTCCCCTCCCCTTTGATCCCAGACAGCTTCAGCTGTCGGAAAAAACAGGTGGTCTGGGAGAAATCCGGACCAATGGCCACCCTAGTGAGGGGGAAGGGTAGTAGCACGGGGCTGGGGTTCATGGGGTATGTGCATAGGAGGTGGAGGGAGGACGGTCTTACTGTGATGAGGGGGAAATGGGGTGGTTGAGGTGAGTGGGGGGGAGGAAGAGAAGAGTCTCTTGGGAAGAGTTTTTCTGTGGTGAGGGCAGGCTAGGGTTGGGGGTGGCGTGTTTCCCTGCCTGCCTCCCTCATTTGCCAATCATCTTCCAGGGATGCCGGGCATGGGGAATCCCTGGTCATCCATTCCCCCTGGGGCCTTGCTGGCCCTTTATGGTTTACTTTACTATCTTCCAGGGGTGGGCATGGAAAATCTGGAGCCGGAGAGGGGAGCCTGTTTGGGAGGTGGGGGG